>JAVJIF010017247.1:0-76990 GCA_038442645.1 Agave tequilana
CAACTAGTTATATGATAAAATTGCAAACTAGTACGAAATCCTTCAAGTAAGGAATAAAACAAGAGAATATCCATGAAACATGAAAATCACATGATCATCAAACACTCAAAGGTCTATAAGCACATATAGTCTCATGAAATAAATCATGAGTAAACAAGAATGATGTGAGTGTACAGTATATGTGAAATACAAAATCATGGAAATAGGCAATAAGCTCAATTATGAAATTCCTTATCAAAAACATGAAAATCATCAAACTAAGAATCCTTCAAGGTATATATATGATTTGTACAAACTAGAGTATACATACATATCCAAACACGAACGTCCACAAAAGTATATGCATGAAGGCAAGTGGCTCAAGGATATATGTATAACTATTAGCTTAGACAAAATAGACATATACATGAAGTTTAAATACAAACATGAAAAACATGCACAAAAATAGAGAATACAAGTCAAAATGCATGAATCATCAAAACTAGGCTATACTAGTACATCTAATGGGTATAAATGAGGATTTAGGCATAAATATATAATAATATATTTGTGGCTCACTAGTTGTATAAGTATATACTCAAGTTTTAATGAAAACTAACATCTAAACATGTAATCAAAACATGAAGCATAAAACGAAATATAAACTAATATGATCATTAAGTAAATGCACATATTATTAGAGCTATGATATACACAATAGCTAAACTATAATGAGAACACAAAAATATGGGTCCATATAAACATAGGTGTATCTCAAATACTATATAAGTATGTCATAGGTCTAAATATCATGACATTTATTATAATAATCATGAAACAAAACATGCTAGAAATCAATGACATGAAAAGCATGTAAACTAAATGAGGAGTAAGAGATCGTTATCAAAACTATAAGGGCAAATCTCTAGGTCTCCAAACCATGGTGGTCCTTCCACCAAACTCCTCTTGAAAGTGATGCATCCAAATTTGTCACCATTAAGCTCGGAACGCATCCACCTCAAGGTACCGTCACTCTCACGTCATGTGAGAGCCCACACTTATATCAAATAAAATAGGAGTGGTCTTTGGTGCCCATACTCTTTTGGATCCATGGGGTTAGCTCCTTTCCTAACCCAAACAAATTTATTTGCTAAATTTGAATCATGTAACCTATCATAACAAAAATTAGTAAGGTGGCCCTTACGTCCACAATGTGTACAAGTCTATACATGAGCATACAAAGTGTTAAGAGTATGAACATGAGGAGCATGTGTATGCCGTGGTTTGTGTGCATGCATAAAGGAACAGGACTTTTTTTTGAAATATAGATTCCAAACGTGTATGATTCATGGCTCATTGGCTCAAAGTGGAGCCCAAACAATCAACACTTTTCTTCAAAACACAAATATCATTTTTAATACTTGAAGATAAAGTGGAGCATGCAATAGGTAAGCTAGATGATGAAGCTACACTAGTATGGCAAACATGTGAATCTAAATCATTTTTTAAAGATTTATTTCCATTAGAAATCAAATCAAAACTCTTAGAAATTAAAGCAATTTTATTTTTCAAAGTTTCATTCTCTTTTAAAGTAAAATCAAGTTTGAAGACAAGATATCATTTTTCTTCAAAATATCATTGTAATCATTTTTGTTTATCAAAATCTTATTTTTATTAAGGGCAAGTTCAAGTTGAGATTTAAGTGAGTCACGTTCACTTGAAATCTCATCCCTCTCTTGCAAAACCAAATCAAGTTTTGAACACAAATCCTTATTTTCTTCTTTTAATCCAAAGCTTTTCTTTTTCAAAAGATTATTTTTTCTAAAAATTTTCACACACAATAGATAGTTCTTCATTTAATACATTGGCATCAATATAATCATTACCAGAAGAACTAGCATCATCATCATCTAATTGAGCATCCAAGTTTACCTCAAGGGAGTCATCCCTTGGACCATGTAGCAATGTTGCTCGGATTCTCTACTAGATTCCTTCTCAACTTGGATTGGCAATTAAAACTTGGAGAGGTCAAAGTGTTCAACACTGCAAAAGCAGAATCACAATGAGAAACCATAAAAAGATATTCTTTGTTAAGCGATTTTCTAAGTGCCTCTAGGGCTAGTGCATTGGCCTCTATATGCATGCTATTACTAAGGTAAGATTCCTTGGTAATGGCAAGGTAAACTTTATAACCTATGGCTTTTAAATGCCAACTCATCCTAACCTTCCATGTATCAATTTTAGAGATATCAAACATGGGAGGGTTATCCATGAGCGCAAACAATATGTGTGCAAATGCAACAGATAGATTAGCAACCAAGATCTCACTCTTAGGTGGTTAAACCTAATATCAGGAGCGTAGGCTCTGATACCAATTGAAAGTACACCTAGAGGGGGGTGAATAGGTGTAAGGCTAATCTAGTGACAAATAATGCGGAATTAAAAACATAATGCAACACACTTAGTGTAACCAAAGAGTGTAGCTGAATTTCCGGTGAAGGGCTCTGGACTATCTCCTCTAAATTCCTCTAAATAAGAGTTGAGCTGCTATGTGAAGCTCTCTTGGTTTAACACAAGTATGGCACATGCAATCAATACAAGCATATATATGATATGACAATATGATGCAATGCACAAAGTAATAGAGAGATAATTAAAAAGTGGATCAAACGCAAATACCGAGAAATATTTCGAGGTTCGAGCACCCAGCTCTACGTTCCCGCCCTTCACACAGAAGGATTTCCACTAACTCGTTCACAGAGGACTTCTCACACAGGGAACCTCCACTGAGGATTTGAGTAAATACAATTTAGGAGTACACAACTCCTCTCTCAATAATACAACCTCTTCACTAGAGGTAAGGCACAACTCAAATCACCTCTACACTTAGAGGGATAAGCACTTAGCCAAATAATGATCAACCTCACAAATGAGGGATAGGCACAAAGCCACAACTCCACCTCTTCATTAAGAGGGAACACAACTTACACTATCACCTCTCACTAGTGAGATCTCAATACAATCACCTCTCACTAGAGGGATATCAGAAAGAATGGAAGATTTACAACACTTGGTGGTTATAACAACCACAAACTAATTTTCCCACAAAATAAATCCTAATAGATGGGATAGATAGATAAGCACAAGTGTGAGAAAAACAAAGAGTTTGAAAATCAAAACACAAAGAAAAACTCTTGAAAAAACTTCTAGAATAGATGTAGAAATGAGATCAAAACCAATCCCAAAGACTTCTCATTTTCTTGATTTTTCCAACCCTTTTAAAACAAATAAAGATCAAATCTTTAAACCCAAAACTCTTTTAAAAACTTGCTGTTAAACACTTGTAAAGGTGAGAAAATTGCTATCTAAAAACTTGCTGTTTAAAGGTGGGAAAAATTGCTCTCTAAAACTTGTTCAAAACACCAACTCAATTCGGGGTATTTATAGCCCCATTTCAAATATGCCCGTTGGCAGCAGGCAAGGGCATTTTTGCCCTTGGGGTCGACCACCCGGTCGACCGGCCCAACGGTCAGATTTCTGACCCCTGTGCCTCCGGTCGACCGGCCCTTTCGACTGAGACTGGATACAGAGAGCAGAGCTCTCTACCAGTCGACCGGTCCGTTGACCGGGGCCATTTCCAGAGAGCTCTGCTCTCTGGACATCGACCGTCCGGTTGGTCGGCCCACCAGCCCTGGCTGCGTGCACATCCTGTGCATGTCAGCCGACTGGCTCGGTCGACTGACCTCTGCTACGGTCGACCGTCCGGTCGACCGGCAGACAGCCAGTCCAGCCACTTTAGGGATTGAAAACTTGAGTTTTTATTATTAATTAAATCTCATAGAACACATAAATTCCACAAAAATCAGTTCATGTTAGATCTTTAAAATACAAATATGTGTGATAAAAATTCAACACATATTACGAACTATTTGAACCATTTTTGTGTGATAGAAAATTTGCCTTAAACCAAAACTGTATTTTTGAAAACTTAAATTTTTGAAATGGAAATTTGTTTTCTCCAAAACACTTGTAAATACAAAAATATGATATTGAAATAACTTTGAAGCATATTGTATATGAATAAAATTCAATATACATGAAAGGTATTATATCTATGTTTTTTACATTAAATCCAAAAATAAGTTTTGTTTAAAAATACAAAACTCCAAATACATGAATAGTCTATCAAAATAAGTTTTTTAAATAGATGAAGTATAGATGTATATAGATCAAATCTAACATACATTAAACCATGTAACCTTTTTTTGATTCTATCTATTCAAGAAAACCAAGATCGGTTAAACCGAAAACCAAAACTAAAACATGAAACTTTAAAACAAGTGTGTGTATTGTGAACTTGAGCATATCACACTATCTAATCTTTACATGAGATCTAAATAATTTTAAACTAAACACAAACTGATGTCTTCTTGTAGAACTCTGTCTCCAAGTTAACTCGATTCAAACATGATCCACCGAGCTTGACTCCAACCAAGTGCTAGATGTGAACTTGACACTCGAACTCTTAAATCACCATGTGAAAGCTCCAAAATACCTTTGTTAGAGCTAATCACCTACTAATATCTTGAACAAATATCTGAAACTAAATATCACAAGATTATTAGTAAACTATAACTACATGAGTTAATCATCATCAAAAGTAGAGTGAAGGGCCTCTGGGCCAACAAGTACATCATGACAGGGACACTTCGTCAAAATGGTATTGCTGAGAGATAAAATCACACACACTAAAGGATATGGTTAGGAGTATGATAGCTCACACTACTCTATCAGAGTTATTATGGAGTGAAGCCTTAAAGACTATTGTCTATTTTCTTAATAGAGTACCTAGCAAAATAATAACTAAAATCCATATGAGTTATGGACTGAAAATTCTCTCAGTATTAGGCATCTATATGTTTGGAGTTATCCAACAGAAGCTCGGCTATATATACCATATGAGAAGAAGTTAGACTCAAGGATAGTTAGCTGTTTATTCGTAGGGTATTCTGAGAGGTATAAAAGCTTTAGGTTTTACTATCTCTCCACTAAGAACGTAATAGAACAGATAATGCTAAATTTATAGAGAATATTCAGAACAGTGAGAGTCAACTATATAAAGATCACATTTGAGGAAGAACAAATTATTATACCCATGATAACTGTTCCAAATGATGAAGTAGTTGTTCCACTTCAGAATGAAAATACAGTTGTACCCATATAAGGTATAAATACAGTTCATCTTGAAGTAGACCCTACTGATGAGGTAGAACCTGAAAATTCTTAACCACAAGTGCCTAAGAGATCAATTAGGGAGAGGAGATTAGCCATTTCAAATGACTATATAGTTTATCTCCAAGAGCATAAGTTTGACATAGGGTTAGAGGATGACTCCCCATCCTTGAATAAGGTCAAACTCAGCATTTACTCCACTAAATGGTCAAATGTCATAAAAGATGAGTTAAAATTCATGAAAGACAACGATATTTGGGATTTAGTAGAGTTGTGTAAAGGAAAGAAACAGATTGATTATAAATAGAGGTTCAAAATCAAGCGAAATTCGAAAGGCAATGTCGAAAGGTATAAAGCACATCTTGTCGCAAAGAGATTCACTCAAACAGAGGGCATTGACTATTAGAAGACTTTTTCCCTGATTTTTCATGAAAGATTCTTTTAGAATTATCATGACACTAGTGGCCTATTTCGACCTAGAGTTACATCAAATGGATGTTAAAACTGTCTTTCTTAATGGTGACATTGAGGAGGAAATTTATATGGTGTAACTAGACTGTTTTAAAGCCAAAAGTTCACAAATTTGACTTGCAAATTAGAAAAATACATTTATGGTCTAAAGCAAGCATCCCATCAATGGTATTTGAAATTTAATCAAGTAATATCTGATATTTAATTTTAAGGAGAACATGGCTGATCAGTACATTTACCATAAATTTAAAAAGAGTAAACTTATATTTCTTGTGCTATATGTGAATGATATTCTACTAACAAGTAACGATATAACTCTTTTACTTGAGACCGAAAAGTTTTCTCTTAAAGAATTTTTAGATAAAAGATCTTGAAGACGTTTCTTCTGTGATGGGCATCCAGATTCAACGTGATAGGACATGTGAAATATTAGGTTTATCATAAAATGCCTATATCGATAAGGTGCTAGATACATATGATATGAAGAATTGCTTCCTAGGTGATACACCTGTTACTAAGGAAGATAAATTGAGTCTACTCCAATGTCCCAAGAACGATCTACAAAAAGAGTAAATGAAAGACATATCATATGCATCGACAGTTGAGAGTTTGACGTGTTCTCAAGTTTGTTCCCATCCAGACATAACATATACCGTTGAGAAACTTGGTAGATACTTAATCAATCCTGAGATTGATGATTGAGTAAAACCTATAAAAAAAAAACAAAAGTTTAGAAATGATGCAAGGTCACAATTCTACCACTATAGCAAGTGGCTATGCGGGTCGTGATCCAAAAGGAGGGACTTGTGATGAAAGCGTTAGGTAAGTTTCTTTTAAAGTTTACAAAACTAATTAAAAGTTCTTCTATGTTCTTTAAAGAGAAAAGAGAAAGAAAGCTATGTTAATTTGGAGAAATGAAAGAGGGGAGAAGATGGTGATTATTGGTATTTTGAAAAGAAAGAAAAACTTTAACTAAACTAAGCTAAAAAGAATGAAGAATAAAGCAAGGAGAAGTGTTTTGGAGATGTCTTTCTAACCTAATAAGAAAGAAAGAACTAAAATAAATACTTACTAAATTTGCTTACCTTGAATCCGTTGCAACAATTTACATTGGCATGAAGGCCATCAAAGTATGGCGTATAGGATCTTCCCATTCATTCTAAACTACGAAAAAAAGGTGCAAGTTTAAACTAATTTAGAAATGGCTATCCATCACCATAAGCCATCAACGACATTTGCAAGGGCAAGATAGTTTTGAGGCTATAAGATTCATTTAGATTACAAGTACCTCAAAGAAAAGTAGAAGAAAAACAGAAATAAAGAATAAAGAACGTAACTTTAGATTCAATGAAGTAAAAACGAAAGAAAAAAAGATTACTTGCACTGGTGTCACTCTCAATACAAGTTTTACTCTCGTTCTCTCATGAAACTCTTCTCTCTTCTAAATTACATAAATAAATCCAAATTACATAAAGAGAAAAATAAAACATTAAACTAAACTAAAGTAAAAAACCTAACTTTAAATCTTTAGAGGTTCAGTGGTCCCTTTGCCTTCTAAAGTGGTGATATTTATAAGTTGAAATTGATAAGAGAGAGCGTGCTTGAAGATGAGACCAAATCCCGGGCCCAACAGAAAATATCTTCTGATAAGGTTGGAGAGAAAATTGGAGATATGGACAAAATCTCTTACCCCAACAGAAAAGATCTTCTGATAATAATTTTTTTGGATCTCTGAATTTTGACAACATTTCTTTGATGCTTCTGGCAAACCAAATTTATTCTTCTAAATCTGATTTTAACTGTATTTATTTGGCTTTATCTTCAGTTAACTAAATAGATCCAATTAAATCATAATTTAACTGTCTTTTATTTGGTCTTATCTTCTCTCTTCATTAAGACAAACCTGCAAAATAAGATATTAAGGTAAGAAATTAGAAGGATTTATTAGAAGATATATGTAGGAATTAATAATAGATTTGCAATAAGCATATACAATCACACCCCCATACCTATCTTTTGCTCGTCCTCGAGCCAAAAAAAAAAGAACTAATCTAATCTAACACACTTTCGTAGGAATCATGATTGCACTTAACAGGTGCAACAAGTCATTAAATCTCTTGGTTACCCCTAAAGGATGAGTTTTGTCTCGTGAGAGTTTTCAATTGATTACACCCACAAAATCCATAAAGAAAGAGAAATAAAGTGTTAGTATTTTGAAACACATATTGAAAAGACGAGAAAATATTTGAAGTATTATTGTAAAAATTCAAGTAGTCTATAAGTCATAGGAACACCAAATTATTTATTCCTAAACTTAGTCTCTATTCAAAAATTTGTTATCAATTAAGGTAAGGAGTTAAACTTTAATTCTTATCTAGTTTATTGTTTTATCCTAAGTCATATGCATCTTCATGATCGTGAAATTTTAACTCGGGGTCCTTCAACTCTAACTCTATGCCTTATTCTTGTAATTATTTTGGTGGTACTATCCCTATGTTCTATTAGGCTTTCTAATCTGCCCATGTAACGATCCTTAGGTCAGTGACTCCCAAACCGAACGGTCTTAGGGCACCAGGTGAGAAAATACCCCAAGGAGTTAAAGACTCGAGCAAACAAGGCACAAAACTTAAGAATTTTATTAATTATATGGGTCACTTTTAGGCGTGAATACTTATGCTTTATGAGGCACAAATATCCAGCTTAATCAGAGGATTTTTAATATATATATTTCTTTTTTCTTTTTCTTTTTCTTTTTCTCTTTCTCTTTTTTTATAAGGCGAAGAATTTTTATTTTTTAACCCTAAGTGTGTAAGTGTATATAGTATGCATATTTCATCAAAGTAAAAATAAGAATAAATTACTTTAACAAATTTTCTTCCTAATACTAAAAATCAAACAAATAATCTTAATTTGACCAAGTATAAGAAATTTTAATTATGATTCTCCTATTCCTTAAAATTAACTTAATTTCTTACAAAAAATAAGTTAAAATATTGTTTCACTTTTCAAAAAGTTTTTAAAAGAAAAGAAAATGTTTTTTTATTATAAATAAAAAGAAAACCTATGTTATGTTAGAATCCTCCCCACATCTATCTCATGCACTGTCCTTAATGTATGAATGAATGCATATATGCATGAAAAAAGAAAGGGAAGAAAACATGTTACCTCAAGTGTGGTTTCCGTGGTGGTCAGATTGGGTCACGCGTTACAACCCAATTTAAATATTGTGGATTATTATGGAACCACCTTCGTTGACCTCTTCCTATTTGTAGTGTTACAACCCCCAAGCGAATAGGATCATGCAAGACCCTAATATTAAAATCATCCTAGTTATATGATAAACTTGGAATATTATCTCGGAGTCATTATGGTCTATACCTTGGTCCAACAATGGAATGTGACTTGGTGAATGGTTGACTTGGGCTCAAGAATGAAAGAGTCGGGGACCAATACTAACTCGAAAAAATCAAGTTTAGGTTCAAGAATCAGTTTTGGTTCAATAGTTGATTCCAAATCAAAGAATTTAGATTCACATTCATTTTCCAATAATAGAATGTCACTATCCAAAATAGGTGACTCAATTTCAAGATTTATAGATATAAGAATCAATGTTAGCTTAGGAAATAGGTCCATATTAGGTAATGATACTGAAGTCAACATAGATTCAAAGTTTGAAACTAAATCACAAGGTTGGGGATTGGGTTCACATTCATAATCTGGTTCAATCTTATTGAATGAAAAACTAGCCAATTTGTCAAAGGATTGGTATTGGTCAAGTTTAAGATGTTATGGTGAAAATGAATCTTAGTTAAAGTCTCCAAGACACCATGATTCTTGGTCCCAATCAATATGGTTAAGGCAATCGGGAATGGTTGAAAATGTGTTAGGTAGAGTTTTCTCATTAGTATGCTATTCAAATGATCTATTTGTGCTTCTAACATATCAGAGGAATCATTTTGTTTTTGAATCATATATTCCATACTCTTTCTTAAGTCAGTAGGTTCTTCTTCTTATTGTGGGACTTGAAAAATAGAGTAAGGATCTTGGATTTGGTAATTTTGATGGGATTTTGAGTCTTTAAGATTTTGAATTCGTCGTTCGAGCTATTCTAAGGATTCCATTCTCTTTTCTCAGTTCATTGGTTCTTCTATCGGTTGTTTGAAAAAAAGAGTATATGAAACTGAATGTTGGTAAAGTTATTGATAATATGACTCGGGGAGTTGTATCCCCACTGACTCTATGAAGAGTGAAGATGATGATTATTCAAGTCTTGTTTATAATATTGAGAATTGGGCATATGTTAATTCAGATAAGACCATCTGGCATACTTGATTGGTTAAACTTATGAAATGCTGGGTTGATAATATCCGAGTCAAGAGATATCAGGGTAAAGCATGGATCACTATATATATTGGAATAATTGTAATTATAATCCATATCACCAAGATGTCAAAAACAAAAGCAAAAATAAGCAGACAAACAAATAAAAAAAGAAAAATCTAGCCTAAGCTAGGGTAGAACTTTGACTCAGATGACTCTTAACTGGTTAGACTATCACGGGGTATATTGCAGAATCTGATCACAAGTTAATCAGTCAGGTAGGGGTAAGACCAGTGAGAGTATCGTGCCTAAGCAATGAGTCTAATTATGTTAAACACTGTTCTTTGAGGTTTCGCCTCTCAATCCCCAACCTTTGACACCGATTTGACAATAGTCAAATTCTAATCAGCTTTCCCCTTAGGTCAGTCTCCTATTGAGTCTGAGACGTCTCTAGGGCTAATGTCTACTCAGTTTTAAGTTAGGCATGGGTTAGTGAATGATAAGATTGTTTGTGGGTTAATGGCTTTCCCACCTTATCTTGTTTAAGGACAAGCCCTTAATTCAATTTAGTGTGGTGTACAAGTATATAATATAAGCAACACTTAAGCAATATGAATCACTCAAAATGTGTTTCCTAATGCTACATGCTATGCACACGTACCATTGCTCCAGCACTCTTCAATAGTAATGAAATGTAACAATTTAGACACGTGCCTAAATGCTCTTTCTAAACGTTTTTTTAGCATTTACAAGTAACAACTTACTGTTAAGATTAGAAAAGTATGCACAGTGAGTTAAATAAGAAAATAAATAGCTACAGAAATTTAAACTTTGCAATTTAACCAACTTACAAAGAATACAGGTTAGTAGTTCACTCAGATTGTCGCGGGAACGCGACTTTTATCGTATTTGCGCGGCAAATCTGAGGGCTGTGGGCTCTGCTTTCTTAAGCAAAGTCCAGAGCCACTTATATATCCACTGCAACAAAAATTTTCTTGATGTCTCCTCATGCACGCAAGAATTGAGAAGAAAATTTTAACCTTAAATAAACTAAAAAAAACTTACCGTCCCTCCCTAGCAACGACGCCAAAATTTGATTGAATAAAACCTGCACAAAAATATAGAAGTTTAGAAATGGTGCAAGGTCTCAATTCTACGGCTATAGCAAGTGGTTTTGCGGGTCGTGATCCACAAGGAGAGACTTGCGATGGAAGTGTTAGGTAAGTTTCTTTTAAAGTTTACAAAACTGGTTAAAAGTTCTTCTATGTTCTTTAAAAAGAAAAGAGAAAGAAAGTTATGTTAATTTGGAGAAAATGAAAGAGTAGAGAAGATGGTGATTGTTGGTGTTTTGAAAAGAAAAAGATATCTTTTGGAGGAGAACCATTAACACAGAACCTTTACTGGAAGTCCTTTTCCCAGGTATAACGCTGTTTAGGCTTGAACTTCACCATTACTGGAAGCTCATGGAACCCCAAAAAGATATCTTTTGGAGGAGAACCATTAACACAGAACCGTCAACACAGAAAACAAACCGTGTTTGATTCTCAGACGTGGTCTCAGACGCGGTCTTTGAGTTGATAACCAAGGCGCGGGTTTGATGACCCGGTGCCAGCGAGTCCTGCATTTCGGATTCTTCACTTAGAATATTTCTAATTGTGAAGGGTTCGGACGCGGACTTGAAGATTTTTCATCAGGTGCAGGTTTTTGATGAATCTTGCACCTGAGCTCAAGTACTTAGAGATTTTTCATAAGTCTTGGTTTGCAAAACGCGAATTTGATCCCGCGGGTCTTACGCCTGGATGCGGATTTGCAGGTCTGGATGCGGATTTGATAATTCCTGCGTCCAGTATTTCTTCTGCGTCTGGACACAGATTCGCAGGTCTGGACGCGGATTTGATAATTCCTGCGTCCAGTATCTCTTCTGCGTCTGGACTATAGACACTTAGCATTTTTTTTGCTTCTGATAAGGTGTCTGATTAAGTGTCCTTTTCTTTTGCAGTACCACACCCTTCTGCCCCACTCGCCAAGAAGCGCCACTTTGGACATGTAGGTGGTGCTGACCGTGATCTGGCCTTTGTGCTACGAAGGACAGTACCTGTGACTGCTGACAAGTCGCAGGAGCGCCAGGAAAGGCTCTCCAATGTTGATATGATAACCCTTCGGGTGCTTATGACCGATGCAGTATTCACAACGGATGATCGCGTCAAGCTGGAGAAGCCTGCCTTCTTCTTCGGAGATCGTATCGGTGATGGCGGCTATTCCATGTATGATGGAAATTATAGATGGCTCCGTCAGATAGGGGATAGAAGATTCTTTCTTCCAGACATGGAGAGGATGTTCCCGCTGTCTTATCTCCAGCACATGTCCGTCCCTCGGAAGATGAAATGGGACGTTTCCCGATATGTCCCTGAGATTACCCTCGGTGACTTGGGCTCCCAGAAGGTATACCGTCATGATGGTCATGATAGGGCGATTCTCGGCCTGTTCCCCGGGTCGCGCAAGTCTGAGCTCCCAGTTGGAGAGATACCAAAACTCGGCACTACCTTCCTCAACGCGTTTATGAAAGCGGAGGGTGATTTTCCTGTTGAGTTCCGTGCGCCCGGGTGGGTTCATTCTACCGAGAAGTATTGGTGGCGCAGGATGGTGAGCTTCGTCCTTGCCAATCTTGGAGATCTGCTAGAGCATGTGGGATTGTACCCAGCAGTCAGGGCCGTGCAGTATGGCATCCCGCCGAGTTCTCAGAACTTCTTCGGGGTCCTGGAGCGTTACAATTCTTTGACGGGGACATTCTTCACCCCGGTCGGAGAGATGGGCCTTGCACTGCACGAGTTGCATGAGGTCTCAGGGCTGGCAACAGGGGATTCTCCCTATGAGGAATATATCCCAACCACTGAGGAGCTCAACCTTATGAAGAAAGGGTCTCCTCAAATGTACGAGACTTATTGGGAAGTGCTATGTCACTTCCATATTTGCGGCCAGATAACCACTTGGAGGTCGGGAGGAATCAAGAAGCTGTCTTGGGCCAGTTACTTGTTCAACAATGTCAATAAGAAAGACCATCCAATAACCCGACTGGCTTCCAGCTCCGACAAGGAAATTGACGACAGGATCGCCCAGGCTCCTGAAGGCTTCTACACCACGGTTTCAAACGAGGACGGTTTCGAACCTGACATGGTCTTCGAAAGCTTTCACCATCAAGCCCGGACCCCTATCTCCGATCGAGCATTGTTGGCGGGCTTCTTAATGCTGTGGCTGAAGCGTTGTGTGGTGCCCACGCTGCCACATGAAGTCATTGTTGCCGATGTAGTGTACCCGGCGGTGCTCCTGGCCCATGGCAGTCCCATAGCCCTTCTTCTGGCCGTGGCGGCTGGCATTCAGAGCAGGTTGCGGGCGTTAACCCACAACTTCTGTGAGCCAGGGAAGGCTGTCAACTCCCATGGCCAACCGATCCTTGACTCAGAGGGGAAGCCGACGGTGAAGCGCCCCAACCCTCGGATCGAGCTGCCTTACACGTACCTCATGGCTTGGTACGTGATGCACTGCCCTTCCCTGATGACGCCGGTGCCTTGGAGTGAGGGTTTCGCCCCTTTTGTACAGCGGTTGGAGGGTTCGGACTGGCGTAATACTTATATGTATTTTGTTCGGAAGTGCATTTCAGATGCTTCGAACTACCAGCTCAATCGCTGCTTCCCCGAGATCCCTGGTGCATCTTTCGGGGATCTATTTACTGATTCCGCGGGCCCAGATGACTTCACGAGGTTGTCCATGGGGGTCTTCTGGTGGTTGATCAACATTCAGCCCGGATATGTGCTTTTCCGGTAAGGGACTTCATGCACAATCGAGCCGTACATGCCGAATCATTTCGCCCGACAGTTCGGCTACGATCAACTCTACGTCGGCAATCCCAATGCTCGACTCGCCTTCGAAGGGAACTTGTTCGAAGGTGCTCGATCTTGGTACTACAGTGTGGCCGGAGGGACGGAAGCAACTTTTCGTCTACCTATCGAGGGGTCAAAGTGCCGTATGAGCTTCAGCTTCTGCTCCTGGTACTTCCAAGTCAACCAGACACCATACTTTGTTTCGGAGTATTCATGTATTGAGAGTATCAATGCACATCTCGAAGCAAGGTCAGAGTCCGGTAAACGCTTGCGAGGCGTCGAGCAGTACCTGAAGGCTCTGAGGGAGGTCGGGAGAAGGTCAAGGGAGGAGCCGCGAGCAACAAGGGCGGAGCCGCGACCAACAAGGGCGGAGCCGCGACCAACCAGGGCTCGACAGGCGGTGAGCAAGCGTCGTCAAGGCTCTACTTCCACTGCTGAGCCTGCCCCAAAGAAGGTCCGGAGAGACTTGACGGCTGCAGTTTCTCGATCCGCGGACATCCCTTCTGGTGTTGGGGAGCCGAGGGAGGAAGAGGTGGACAAGGATGACACTCCCTTAGTCCATGCCCGCAGGTTACACCACAGGAGCCTCAGGATTGCAGAGGAAGGGGAGCCTGCTGACAGACCCACCGCCACTGACGAGACCGAGCAGCTCGAGGTCGATATAATGAGCGGAGGCGATGTTGAGTTTCCGGGGTTCTCAGCTCAGCCCGAGTCTTCCTCAGTTCAGAGGAGGGATGAGGCACAACAGCCTGGGTCCCCTTCTGTCTTCATCTCTAGTCCTCGGATGTTTGACCCCAGCCCTACCACTGGGGTGTTTAGAGGCAAGGCTCCGGCTACCGAGGCCTCTCACGTTGAACTGTCGTCTTCCTCATCCGCAGAGGAAAGCAATTTTGAGGATGAGGTCGACTATGGTGACGAACCCGCTCCTCCTGATCCGAGCAAATTCTCACACATCTCGGAGGAGGAAATATATGGGTGTGAGCCGGCGACGATGTCACCACCAGCAGTTGCTCCTGCTGAAGGTACTCTTTTCACCTTTTGACCTGATTTTCCTTTTCATTTTGAAGAGGAGGCTTTAACATTCTCCTTTTATGCTGCAGGATTGGCTGAGGATACCGAGGCTGCAACCTCCTCGCCTATCGAGGAGATGGTGCAAGAGTTGACCCAGCCGGAAGGAGTTGAGACTCTAGCTGCCGAGGCAACTACCGAAATCGGGGAGACTTCTACTCTGCAGGAAGAGGAGGCCACCACTAAAGTCAGGGAGACTTCTCCTCTGCAGGGTTCGCCCAAGGGTTCGACATCTCTGGACCTCCAGCTTGGTAAGGAAGTTTTGATGTCTCGGATGTTTCTCTTTTTACCATTCTGGCTAATGTTGAGATAACTTGCAGAGAGAACTGAGGGGGCCCAGGTAGAGAGTCTGACGGTCAGTGTCCCTCCGGAAGGCCACACGGCCCAAGCCTTGGCTGAGGTTTCTGAGGAGGTCGAGCTCACTACCCTGTCATCGGCTGTGGAGGTTCCTGCAGAGGTGGTACCCCCAGAAGCGCCAGTGGCTGCTCCTGCTCCTGCCGTACCCGTGGTCAGCTCGACTCTTGCACCAACAGAGCCGATCTACATCCCCCACCCCGTGATAGAAAGGGGATCGGGGAGCACTTCGGATGATGATATCATTGATCTTTTGACACGCCAGGCGGTGCAGCAGTTCCTTACCTCGATGTGAACATGCATCGATTTCGTCCTGACTAGGGGTAGCTCCCTTGACTTCGCCCAGATGTTTCTCGGAAACCAGGTCGAGAATATCAAGTTGGCCGGAGGCCCTTTGCTAGCCCAGGCGAGTCAGCTGCTGGTGGATCAGCTGGGACAGCACCTGAGAGAGCTTCGATCCTTGGAGGATGATGCCGGTTCATCCAACGAAGCCCAAGAAACGCTGAATAGGCTCCTTGTTGCTCAAGAGCAGGAGCGAAGAGAGGTGGAGGAGAAGATCACCGATAGCACTCGTCTTCTTGAACGTGTCCAGGCTGATCACCAAAGGCTGGCGATTGAGTCCGAGGAGTCAGAGACGATCATACAGGCCGCAAAGCAGGCTATCCTTGACTCTCGGGCTGTTATAGCCAGGGCTGAGGCCATGATTGTCTTCAACGAACAGAGGCTTGCTACCTCTGAAAAGAGGCTAGCGGAGTTAGAGGTTGCCAAGGCGCAAGCTGAAGCGGACCTCTCTGTTCGTTCGTCCGAGCTGGAATCCCTCCGAGTGCAAGCGCAGGGATTTTTGTCTGAAGCGGATCCGCGGGCCCGAGCTCTCATGGAGGTTGAGAAGGCGCGTCAACATAAGATACATCGCCTTAGAGAGCAAATCCGTTCTTTGGCGGACCAGGACTTGTAGCCTTCTCTCTTTTTTTTTTTAAGAAAAGGACACTCTGTTCACTAAGAGTGTTTTGTATTAGCTTTTATCATTTTTGATATAATAAAAGTCTTTGAAGTTTTTGGTTCCACCTCCTTTGTTGCCTTGCTGTGGATGAATTCGACCTCTTGATCACAATCTTTGATTAACTGACTGTGAATGCTGAACTTAGGTGAGACTAAGTTCTTTAAATGAAACGCGGCGTTTGACCCATAGGACCTTAGGCAGAACTAAGCCCTTTTTTGGTTCATAGGGACTTAGGTAGAACTAAGTCCTTTTGATGAGACGCGGCGTCAATTCATGGAGAGACGCGGTCATCAGTTCATAAGAACTCAGATAGAACTAAGTCCTTTTGATGAGACGCAGCGTCAATCCATAGGGAGACGCGGCGACGTCAACTCGCAGAGAGAAACGCGGCTTTGAGTAACGCGAGTCTGTCCTGCCAATGAAGACGCGACTCGAGCGGACGCGAGGGACGCAGCCTTGTGTATTTTCCCCTTAATCTCAGAATGGACTAAGTCCTTTGCTGAGTCAAGTGCTTTCCCTTAAAATGGGCCCTGTTTGCTGAAGGGACGCGATTCTGAGTCACGCGGACTTTCCTTTGGAACGCAGGTGGACGTCATTCATTCTGAAAAAGGAGACGCGGGTTTTAGGACGCGGTTTTCCCAATAACTTCCAGACGTTACATGCAGCCTGACATAAAGATTTTATAAGATCTTTGAACGTCAAGTCTTCACTGACGATTGAACGTCAAGTCTTCACTGACGATTGGGAAACCGGGTCATCCGTTGTTTCCCGAAGCAGTTGTCCACGCGTCAGTTCTTCATTGGACTTGGGCGTTAATACCCTTTAATGTAAAACCGGCGCTGGCGGTTGTAGACCAGCGTCTTCAACGTTTCCCGAAGCGACCCTCCACGCGTTAGCTTCCCATTGGACTTTGACAATCGTGCGGTCATTAAGGCCGACGGTTCCAATTGATGAACCATTAATGACGGTTACCAGGAGCGGCCTATAAATAGGGGCTCGCCTTCTTTAGCAGTCCCAATCTTAGACTATTTTTCCTTTTAAGAGAACGATTGCTCTGAGAACTTCCGCCTTCTTCAGAGTTTCTAACAGGGGTACTGTCTTCATGGATGAAGACGACTCCGGGGAAGACGATGACCCGGAGCTTTCATGCTTCTGTTTGGTCTCTTCAGGACAAAGTGTCTCTCTGATCACCTTCCATGTCCATATTCTGATGCAGAGAGTTAAACTCTTGACAGAGGCCTCTGCTGGTATGCCGTCCCGACTTGCCGTGATGTTTCTAGTCCACCCAAATTTGCACTTTGGCATCATCATCATCTAGATTTTCTCATGAAGTCTGAGTTGGTGCATTCCTTCTGGAATTTGCGCCGCCGACTTAAACTTCCCTGGACGCGAGTACAGAAGTCTTTGGCACTTGGTGCTGACTTTGCTCATGAAGCTCGCGTTTTAAGGCCACTGATTTGGATGAATTCCAACTCGGGCTGAAGGTTTCAGACCCGAATTTTGCAACCCCTGTTCCCTCGACAGGAGATGGCAATTTTTGGCGTCTGAGTCCTTTCGCGCCTTGTGTTTTAGGCGCGGGCGCAAAATAAGACCGCGTTTGAATCCTGTGTGTGGCACAGTTTTGATTCGCGTCTGCTTCTGTTGACGCGGTATCTTGACTCACTGAGCGGGCTCATTCCCGCGTCTGAAGTCTTCGACAATAGCCGCGTCTGTCACTTAGTTTTCTTTGTTGAAGTATACTAAGTTCCAGATTTTCTAACCCCCTTGTTTATTCCTTGTAGGTAGGCTTGATTGTCCTTTTTCAGGTTCGCTGGGCCCCTGGAAGAATATTCCAGTCGGCGAACTCGTTCGATGTTCATCTATAAGGGAATATATTATGGTCCTCATCGTCTACAAGGGAATATATTATGTCCCTGACGAGGACTTAACCCTCGCCAAGGTCTCTTCAGATCCACTGCACCAGTCATGCCTGCTGGCAAGGGATGGTCAGGGTAAGTATGGCGGCGAGGAGGTTACGGTGGATACAGTGGCAGATAGGATCCTCTTCCTCTCCCACTCCAGAAGTGACATCAAGGACACTCCATGTTCGTTGGATGGCCTTCTTGCGAAAGAGATGCTCATGAATGAAGGGTTGCATGGCTTTCTGCTGCCACCGGACCTCAAGAACACTATTGCTCTTAGCTTAGTCAGCTAGGGCTCTTCCGATGTTTACGTCATGCACCATAGTGCAACCGGCTCCAATTGTCGCCACAGTTTGGCACTTCTTCAGACATCGTGCACTTGGAATTAGATGCAGCTTCAAGGAGTGAGTACGGCCTCTGAGAGAGAGAGAGGGACTTCTTTGTACTCCTTAATTGTAACACTCAATCTTATTGTATAAGAGAGCGTTTTGTATCACTTTCGTATGCCTGGATATAAATAAAAGTGACACTTTTCTTTTTGCCTCTTTCATTGTCTTGAACTTTTTGTCTTCAGTTAGACTCATAGAAGCAAAGAATCTTTGACTTTGTCAAAATTATGATGATAATCTTAATAAGTCAAACTTTGTAGGGAAAGATCCTATTTCAGGAACTCTCACAATACTGTCAGAGGTGTAATATTAACTTGACAGAGATGAAATAATTTTTGGTGGACCTGCCACTTTATAAGAGAAAGTGACAAGTAGAATTGGTACCCCCAGGGAGGGTGAACTTTTATCAAGTGTTTGGGATTAACTTGATTGAGCTCAGCTGGGGATTTGATGGAAACACTGTTGATGGTGTAGTATTAACCTAACAATGTTTTTAGGTAGACTTGTTATTCTGTTGAAGAGAATAACAAGTGAGACTAGACTCGTGGGGAATCTAGGAAAGTTTGTTACCGTTAGAGGTGTGATATTAACTTAACGGGTTGAAAGTGGTCTTGTCAGAAGTGTAATGTTAACTTGACAAGGATGTGAGTCAGAGGTGTGATATTAACTTAACTCAGAAGTGTCACTGTCATAGGTGTAATGTTTAACTTGACAATGAGGGTAATGCTAGAGGTGTAATGTTGAACTTGGCATTGGTCATTTCGGCTTGTATAAGGAAGTCCGAGGGAAAGTCATGGCCATAGGTGTATTGTTTAACTTAGCAATGACTTGATGCTAGAGGTGTAATGTTAACTTAGCATCATCCATTTCAGCTTCGATATGGAAGTCTGAAGAAAAGTGACTGTCAGAGGTGTAATATTAAACCTGACAGAAACCTGATTACTGTTTAGAGGTGTGGTGTTAAACTTTAATAGTAATTTGTCAGAGGTGTAGTATTAACTTGACAAAGATTGACTCATGATAAGAGCAATTTGAGGACCTGTCATTCTATTGGTGAGAATTGACAAGTGAAAATTTGAAGTGCCAGAGGTATAGTGTTAACTTGGCAAATTTGAAAGTTTGATACTCCGTGTAGAGTTGACAAACAAAATTTGTACTCGACAAGGAATATTGAAAAGTTTTCATTACCAGAGGTATAGTGTTAACTTAGTAATGGTTGTATTTTGTAGACCTACCATTCTGTGGATGAGAATTGGTAAGGGATTTTGGAGGAAATAGTGGAGCCAAGTCCACTTAGGATTTTTAGCAAACCCTCAGCTATCAACGGATTTGAGGTGCCTTTACCAACTACCGTTTGAGTTGGGCTAGCCATGCTATTCCCCTCAGCATGATGAGTTGTCGAAGACTTATGTTAGGCTTAGAAGCCAACATTTTCCTCTATCCTTAGCCGTCGGAGGCTTCGGATGTTATAATGAAGAAATTCTTCTTACTTTGATCAGAGGTGTACTTTTAACTTGATCAGCGGAAGAATACCATCTAAGGATAGTATTTCTTCAGGAACCTGCCATTGATCGGCATCATGAGTGTATCGCCATTTGAGGTTATGAGGCGATATGACCCATTTGAGTAGACTGACTCTACTACAAATGGTCCTTCCCATTTGGGTTGGAATTTTCCTTTTGTCTTGTGCGTCATTACCATGGGTCTTCTGACGGCTAAGACAAGATCGCCTTTCTTGAAAGTTCGCATTTTAACTTTCTTGTTGAAGGCTCTGGTAATACGAGCTTGGTAGAGCTCGATTTGTTGTTGGGCCTGCAGACGTTTATCATCTAAGGCCTCCAGTTCTTGGAGTCGCTGTCGATGCTTCTCCTCTGTTGTCATCTCCGCTGTCAAGGCGACGCGTAGAGATGGAATTTGGATTTCCAGTGGGAGCACGGCTTCACACCCGTATACCAAAGAAAATTGCGTAGCTTTAGTTAGGGTTCGCACAGTTGTGCGATAGGCCCATAAGCATTCACCTAGTTTGTCGTCCCAGTCCCGTTGACTTTTCGAGACGAACTTTTTGAGAAGCTTACCAATGGTCTTGTTGAAAGCTTCTGCGAGGCCATTAGCGGCAGGATAGTATGCCGTTGAGGACACACTCTGGTTTCTGAACTTAGCGCAGAATCTCTGGAAAGCCTGGCTGATGAACTGAGGTCCATTGTCATGGACAATTCGTCGAGGTACACCGAAACGGTAAATAACGTGATGTTTTACGAACTTGATCACGTTCGACGATTTGACCTCCTTCAAAGGAATGGCCTCAGCCCACTTAGAGAAATAATCGGTTATTGTCAAAATGAACCGATGTCCTTTTGATGATGGTGGGCTGATAGGGCCAACCACATCCATCCCCCACATTTCAAATGGCCAGGTAGAGGTTGTAGAGTGGAGATACCCTGGTGCTTGATGGATGAAATCCCCATGCACTTGACAAGCGTGGCATCTTTTAGCATAGGTGACGGCATCGGCAACCATCTTGGGCCAATAGTAACCCAATCTTTGGAGTCGATGTGCCAGTTTTGGGCCAGGTTGATGGGCTCCACACATACCGTCGTGGGCTTCTCTCAATACCTCTTGGGCTTCTTTTGGTGAGAGGCACCGGAGCAAGACCCGTCATGCGATCGACGATACAATGTAATCACATTATAATAGAATTTGGGGGCTTTCTTTCGAATGGCAGCCGCCTCTTTGG
This sequence comes from Agave tequilana, assembly GCA_038442645.1. Classification (NCBI taxonomy): domain Eukaryota; kingdom Viridiplantae; phylum Streptophyta; class Magnoliopsida; order Asparagales; family Asparagaceae; genus Agave; species Agave tequilana. The sequence continues at coordinate 21,327 of JAVJIF010017247.1, forward strand.
TGTCTTCAGGCAGAATGTCGTATAAGATGAAATCAATGTAGGGGAATCGCCAGTCTTTAAGCTCTGGACCGGTTGACAATTCCAGTGCTTCTTTGCCTTGACAATCTCCCTTTGACTCCTGATAGCCCTCGAGAGCATTTCTCGGGCAATACAGGTCGTGGCTGTAGACGAATATCTTCTCCATTGCTCCAGCTGGAAGAGCTAAGGAGGCCGCGAGGGATGTGAGTGCATCCGCGTGCGCATTTTGCCTGCGCGGTACATGGTCGATGTAGAAGCTTGTAAACCCCTCGGCCATGCGGATAGTTGCGTTGTGGTAGGGTACTAGGTCCTCATGTCTGACTTCGTACTCCCCGCGAACTTGGCTGACGATGAGTTTAGAGTCGCCGTATGCCTCGAGATTTTTAACGCCAATCTCATCGGCGAATTGCATCCCAATCAAAAGAGCGTTGTACTCCGCCACATTGTTGGAACAAGGCTCAGTTAATGAGACAGCTCGGGGAATCACATAATTTTGTGGGGATACGAGTACTACTCCTACCCCCGCAACTACGTGTCCCTTTGGGCTTGTTCTTGATGCACCGTCGAAGAAAAGTTGCCATACTTGACTTTCGAACGATGTCTGAGTCAGGCAGACTTCAGCAACTTCATCTGGGAGATCCTCGTAGACTATGGCTGCCCTCGGATCTGGGTGCTCAGCTAGGAAATCCGCCACTGCTTATCCCTTAATGGCCTTTTGTGGTAAAAAGTGCATCTCATATTGGGAGAGCAATATGGCCCATTTTGCCAGCCGGCCGTTTAATGATGAAGGCTTAGTCATAAGTAACCTCAGGGGGTTGACTTTTGATATGACGTTTATAGTTTGGCCTACCAGATAGTGCCGCATTTTCTGAATAGCGAACACTAATGCCAAACATTCCTTCTCGATCGGGTTATACCGATGTTCGGCTCTGATCATTGTTCTACTCAGATAGTAGATTGCTTGCTCACGTCTGTGATCATCATTCTGAGCTAATAGAGCTCCCAAAGAATGATCCATTGCTCGGACGTACACCAGGAAAGGCTTTCCGGATACCGGAGCTGCAAGGACTGGTGGTTGGGTGAGGTATTGCTTGATTTCCTCGAACGCTTGTTGGCAAGCGTCATCCCAAATGAATGAGACACCCTTCTTCATTAACTTAGCGAAGGGTTGGCATCTTCCGGAGAGGTTTGAGATAAACCTGCGGATGTACGCCAATCGTCCCTGCAATCCCCTGAGTTCTTTGAGATTTCTCGGGGGTTGCATCTCTTGGATAGCGCGAACCTTTTCCGGGTCCAAGTGAATTCCGGTGGATGTTACAACAAATCCTAAGAATTTGCCACTGGCCACCCCCAGGAAGGACTTTGTGGGATTCATCTTCAATTGATGAGCCCGCATGATGTCGAAGACCACCTTCAGGTCCGCTATGTGATCACCTTTAGTGCGGCTTTTTACCGCGATGTCATCAACATAACATTCCACCATTTTTGCGTATTTGCTGATGGAAAATGGCGTTCATGGCCCTTTGGTATGTTGCCCCTGCATTTTTCAGTCCGAAGGGCATGACGGTGTAGCAATATACCCCTAGAGATGTCCTGAAGGAGGTATGCTTTTCGTCATCAGGATACATTTTGATTTGATTGTATCCTGAGAATCCGTCCATGAAGGACATTCGTTCGAATCCACAAGTATTGTCAATCATGACATCTGTGATCGGCAATGGGAATTCGTCCTTGGGGCAGGCCTCGTTTAGATCGCGGAAGTTGATGCAGATCCGGATCTTCCCGTTCTTCTTGGCGACGGGGACGATGTTGGATACCCAGTCGGGATGTTGTTCTTCCCTGATGAAGCCAGAATCAATAAGTTTTCTGACTTCTGATTGAATTGCCTCCATTATTTCTGGACGGAACCGTCGCTGCTGTTGTTTGACGGGTTTTGCGTCCGGATTGATGTTGAGGCGGTGCATAGCCACTTGAGGATCAAGTCCAGGCATGTCCTCGTAATTCCAGGCGAAGACGTCTATATACTCTTGTACAAGAGATATTAGATCCTTCTTCTCCGAAGGCGGCAGGCCGTCACTTATGAAGATGGGCTTAGGATTGGCCTCATCTCCTAGATTGACTTGAACAACCTTGTCTTCTGTGGGTGGCTCGCGCTGTTCAAAGCGGGTATCCCAAAGAGTATTTAAATGTTTGATCCAAGGATCTGTATCAGATTGGATCATTTCTTCATCTCCGTCTTCCAGGTGGCTTGTCGAAACCATGTTCACTGAAAGTTCCTTGAAGATGTTGCCGACACTGACATCTGACTCCCAAGATGATGTGTCTGAAGAGTAATCGTTGCTCGACGATTCTTGAGAATCGGAGGCTGATGGGACCGGAGTTGATACATAGCCCAACCCCCGGCACGTCTGATGATAATAATCGGGGGCCTTCCCTTTCGGCACAAAGGATCGAAGCAGCGTCCTCCTTCCTTTGCCGAAGTTCAACCCGGGTCTGTTGGTCAGGTCGTACCCCATGCATCTCATCATTTTGAGTGCTTTTGGTTCATAATGACCGAACTGAGGGGATTCCTCCTCGCCTTCCGATTCTTCGCGGGGCGTTGGTTCAGACGAGATTCGCCCAAAAAGAATTGGTTTTTGGCCTTTCCGTCTTGCTGGAACCATAAATATAGATTCTTGCGCATTACCATTATCTTGGTATGTCTCGAAGGACGACTTCACTGGTACATGCAACGATGTCAAAGCATCTATTGTCGACCAGGGGTCATCGTCTACTTCGGTGCTAGTGTCTGATGGTACTGAATCAGAAGCAAACACAGAAAAATACGCAAAATCTAAATCTTCATTAATATACCAACCGCCTACATCGTCGGTGGTATTATCAACATCGAGCTTATTAGTGCTCTTTACAAGTGGTTCTAACTCCCACAGGCACTCTTCTTTCTCGGGCTCGGTGTCAGCTTCGTTACCAGAGTCTGGCTCCTCTGGTCGCGGGACTTCATCCGTCTCCACCGGATCTTGGTACAGCAATGAGTCGGTGAAATAATTCTCGACCCCTTTGAACGGATACCTTTCGGCAATCAACGTCTGCACCTTTTCACTCCCGTCAATGTATTTCATGACTTGGTGGAGAGTGGAGGGAACGATGGAGTTGCGGTGAATCCACGGTCGTCCCAGCAATAGATTGTAGGAAGTTTCGGCGTCGATGACGTAGCATGTCACTTCCGACTTGAGGCTTCCAATCTGGCATTTGAGCTTGATTTTCCCCATCGGACGGGTCTGGTTGGCATTGAACCCATAGATAGTTGTCTGAGTAGGGCTCAAACGATGAGTAGGAATGCCCAGATGTTGCATGACCTGGCGAGGCATGATGCTCAACGCGGACCCTGGATCTACCTGAATGCGGTTCACCTCAGACGATCCAATATACCCTGTGAAATACAGGGGTCGATCATGCTTCCCTTTAACCTGCATATCATCTACTGTGAAGGTAATGCAGGGAGCATTTGGGGAGGTGTGGAGGCAATCCTCTACATCCTCCTCCTTCGGCACCTGGGTCATGAAGACCTCGGCATTTGCCAGAGCTTCTTGTAGAGCTTCTCTGGTCGACTTTGATAGTCTAAGAAGTTCATACAAGGTAATGCGTGCCGGGATGTTGGCTAGTTGAGCCAGGACATCAAAGCGGTAAGGTGTCATGGATCCTTCCGCCATACCTTTCGAAAGAACTCAAGAAAACCGAGTTTCTTTCTGTTTCTTCACAGGTTGTCTTGTGGAGGGCTTGGCTGGCTCTGCAGCGGGTCTTGGAGGAGTTACCGCCGTTTCGCCATACTTTTTCAAATATGGCTACCCCGAACGGGTTCCCGCCATCGGTTGGTTGGGCTCTGCGGCCAAGACTATTGTTTCCTCCTCTGAGTCGGTTAACGAGGGAACATCAGTCTCAGCTTCTCGAGAGGAGGCACCCACCACATTGCAGGATGAGGCCTTTGCCTTGCCTTTGGATTTCCTGTTGGTCATAGTAGTCCATTGCTGTTCATTGATAAGGTCAGGGTGGACCCACATGATTTTCCCTTGAGGTGTAGGAACGGGTACCAAGCCTTTCGCTTGCTGCTGGTGAGGGTCTGTGTTGACCACTCTCAGCTCTCCTCTTGGGATAGGGACTACTCCAGAGGGTGTCGGGGGTTGTCTTCCGAACTGGAGAACTGACGTCACATTAGCCGTCACCTTCTTCTGCTCTGGTCGGAGTTTCAACACCTCCGCGTCAATCAGAGCTTGAAGGATGTCCTTGAAGACATAGCAGCCTTTGGTAGGGTGCCCCAGCATCCTGTGGTACAAGCAATAGGTGGGATTGTCGGTCTTGCCGACTTCCTCGGGGCGCCGAGCTTCAGGGAGCTTCAGTCGGTTGCTCTTGTTGAGTAGTTTAAAGAGCGAATCGACATGTTCCTCCTTGAAGGAATATTGCTTGTTGGCGCGTGGCTGGCTTGAAGAGCCACTCGCCTTACCTGATTGAGGTTTGGCGGGAGATTTGGTCTCCGTTGCCAAATTATCCTTCCGCTTTGTTTGGAGGGATGTGTCTGGCGCACGCCTTGTCGACCTTTCCGGCCTAGGCTTACCTTCCTCCGCTCTGACGCGGGCGACAATCTCCTCAGCCTGTTCACCTTGTTGGACTAATTTCTTCCAGGTGCGGTTTTCAGCAACTCCTATTTGAGCAAGGAGTGAGGTTTGGAGATTATGGCGGCATGTTTCTACCAGGGTGGCCTGGGTCATACCGCTTGGACACCAGAGTGCCACGTTCCGAAACCTTTCCACGAAAGACTTAACGGACTCTCCCTTTCGCTGTTTAGTAGCCAAAAGGGTGGGCATCGTGACTTCCGAGTCATCTTCGAAGAAGCGTGTTAAGAACAGCTTCTCCAAATCGCCCCAGTTCTTGATAGAACCCTCTGGGAGCTTCATGAACCATTCAAAGGCCAACCCTTTCAGGGTGCCGATGAACAGACGCGCCAGGATAGCATCGTTGTCTACTACATTCCCGGTTTGGGATTTGAAGTAGTAGATGTGCTGGTTGGGTGACCCCTTCCCGTCGAATGCTTGGAGGGTTGGAGCCTTGAACTTAGGAGGGTATGGAACTAAGTCCCACTCAGCCGGATAGGGTCGGACCACTCCTACTTCTTGGAGGTCTTTGCGATTGGCAAGGGCCTCGAGGCGTCGCTCCAGTTGACTCATTCTTTTAGCATGAGCCTTCCCCGGGTCTTCGTCGCCCTTTACTTGCGACGAGGACTTGGACGAGCCGGAAGTAGATCGCCGCGTCCCCTCAGAAGGTTCGGAAGATGAACTTTCTCCCTTTCTCCCTTTGCCCTTTGACTTTTTAGGAGGAGACCTCCTCCTGTCTTCGAGCAGCTGTGCAATCGCCTGCTTGAGGGAGTTGATAGATTCCTGCTGAGAAAGAATCATATCCATTTGTGCCTTCTGGATCTGTTCTAAACGTTTAGCCGTCTCCTCAGGAGTGCCTGTCATGTAGGCGGAGGTCTCCTTCTCGACGGAAGAGTTCGAAGCCCTCGATTCCGCTACGGCGGAGTGAGAATCATTCACTTTAATGCCATAGGCTAAGGCATTATAGTCAATTGGGGGAATGGCCCCAGTCCGGGTGCGAGTGTGTTGATACACCCCTTCCAGTTCAGAGTCAGACTCATCTGAGCTGACTGCAGGTTGTTTTTCCTTGCTCCTGCTTGTCATATTCGCGTGAGCTCCGGGTACTCAACGTCAGAGAAGGTTCTCCTTCTGTGGGAGCGTCTTCTTTTAGCTGACGGGGGAATCAGGGTCAGCTGTCTGACTAAAGACTGCTGATGTACGCCTGATCCGCAACGGCACTCAGAGAGCATATGGATGAGCCGTTGGCAGCAACACGACGAAGTGGCCTGATTGACACTTCTTTTCTTCGTCAAATAATCCCTCAAATCCATGGGAGGGGGATTGAAAAGATTAGCCTTGCAACGTCGAAGATGGGAGGCATTCATGTGCCGTACAGCCTGGACGCAGGCTTCAGGGACGCGGTTCTCGCGCCGCAGTTGTTCAGCGCGCGTCTGGCGTCTCTGTTGAGACAAGACGCGCCTGTCGCGTTGCTGCTTGGTGTGTCGGGGCAGAGACACTTGAGAGAGAGTGGGCTGCTGGGCCCCACGTCTATAGGCGCGTGCCTCTTGTGCTTGACAAGGCGCAGAGGCTTCACCTTGGCGTTTGGTGAGTTGGTCCTCAGAGGACCTAACTGAAGGAATCTCGCGTTTGGGCCGCCAAACGCGGACTTCGCGGGGCGCGAGCAAGGCGCCAGTTTGTATGCTGCGTCCAACCTCAGTCGGACAACCAGAGGTTCCAACTTGCAGCTGACGTGCACGTCTCCTCTGTCGACGCTCAGCGTTCCGGTTGCGTCGCGGAGGTGGAGAGAGACCAACAACATCCTGATGCTGAACATCAGAGATTTTAACCACGCGGGTCTCCTGAGAGACGCTGACGCGGGTGTTCTGTGCGACGCGGTTGGTCGCAAAGGCAGTTGTGCCTGGGACCACGCGGGCTTTCTGAGAGGCGTTGGCGCGTGTACCTTGCTTGGCACAGTTGGCAGCAGCAGCGCCCGAGAGAGCCACAGATCGGGCCTCGGGGCCATTCCCCGTCGAGACCCGGCGGCAGACGCGGGTCTTTGGGCTCTTGGAGCCGGAAGAGAGAAACTCTTCGTACTTCGCCTGGTCGAACTCGACAATGAGCGATTCGACCATCTTCCCCTTACAGAGGACGTCATCCTGCGCCACAATTTGCTCATCAGTGACAAATGTAGTCCCCAGCGGAGTCGCCATCTCTTGTACGCGCCGGAAAAAAAGAAAAGAGGTGCTGTAAGATTTCCTTGAATCAGATGAAAATTTACAACAAAACTGGTTCCCTTCCAGTTACAAGGGAGGGAGGATGTTGAGTCTTGAATCCTCCCTTTGTTTAATGTTGGGTTCTTCGTGTGGCGGTGGAGAGTGAGTCTTGTTCTCCGTTGACCGGATGACCGTCGGGATCGTCAGGGATCTTCTCTTTGGTTGGTAGAAGGAGTAACACAGCTCTTGTCTACCAAAACTCTCAAAGAGAAGGTAGGCAAAGGACAACTCGTACGCAGCGAGCTTGTTGAAGAGTTTAGCTCTCTTTCTCCTGTCTCTGTCTTGTTGTCGTCTAACTAAAGAAAATCCGACCCCTTCTTCAATAGCGACGGGGCTATTTATAGGGGTTCCAGCGTGAACGTGCCCCCTAAAACGCTCCACAACGAGGGGCTGACCTCCCTGCTATGTGGGCGGCGACTGGCCCCATAACCAGGGCGGTTATAACCGAGACGCGGGTGTCGAGCCCACGCGCCTTGATGTTGAGACGCGGGTGTCGAGCCCACGCGCCTTGATGTTGAGACGCGGATGTCGAGCCCACGCGCCTTGTGGTTGAGACGCGGGTGTCGAGCCCACGCGCCTTGATGTTGAGACGCGGGTGTCGAGCCCACGCGTCTAGAACTTGAAACTCTGCTTTTTAATGGCTTGTCTTTTAGTGATTTTTAGACAGCCTACAGATATCGTGTTATATATCATCACACATCGCATCAGCACATACACGTACCATACTCGATGATACGTCCATCACATATACTCAATATGGTTCTTCCGTTCTGATTAAATCTCATCTTGCCTGATATTTTTGTCATTTCCTTATCCCAGTGTCCCATACCACCGTAGTTCATACTAAGGGCCCGCACCCCTAATAGAACTCATCCGAATCAAAGTATATGCGGGTATACTTTCATTCGAATATAAGAAAAAGTTAAATATCATGCATTTCGAGATTAATCATACGCATAGGAACCCATTACACCTATGAACTTCTTACATCATGGCATATATTCATTCATACAAACTGCACAGTCACATACATTCATTATAATAACCAATGTTATTCCTGAACCAACGACTTAAATCAATCTCTAGGCTAATACTGCCTTAGACCTACACCTGAGTTCTACTCCAAGTTTCTAAGCCTAGACTCTGATACCAACTGTAACGGCCCCAGGTTTAATTACCTCAAAATTTCATGATCAACAACCTTATTGCTCGTTAATTAAGATATACTAAAGAAATTTTGGCAGCATCTCCTTTGAAATATAGACTCCATCTCAATACAATAATTTGGATTTCGGCTAACATCAGCCTACTTATAAATCTCATTTTCATCATATAGTTCATCCCAAGGTCCATCAAAGAAACATATATAAAAGAGTGCTTCCCTGATATAATATTCTAACTCACAACGACTAATAACATCAGAGTTTACAAAAGGATTCACATTTTACAATAAGTACATACGTTATCTCAGGAGAACATCCTTGCAGCTCTAAGTCGGACCTTCGCCTTGCCGTGACCTGAAAATATCAATCTGTGGTGGGGTGAGCTCAACAGCTCAATGAGTGAAGTCATTCAAAATAAAGTTTATATGATACTACCATTGTACTTCAAGTATTATGCAGTTGAGCGATATCAAAAAAAACAGTTTCAATACTTTCCACTTGTGATTGATACTGCAGCTTATGAATCATAGACTCTTTCTATTATCTGATACTGCCTCTATGTATTCTTCTGTGTACACGTGACCAATATATTTCATTAACATACAATCTCAATGATTTTTCACTACTTGACCTACTCGTTAGTCTCTTATAATCATCTTTCCGGTTTCCAGTTTGTAACATGTTCGTATTTCATATATATAGTCATGGTCACAACACAACTCTTAGAGAGCCTAATCTTACTCACTAGATTAGTTACCGTTCAATATTGCACCTACACCAATATATATATGACATCACACACTACTCATGATAGTATCCAATTATAATTGTGTTCATACATGAAGAAATACGGAACACTCGCATCCATATACTGGATGTCATAACAATCATCTTCATATACCGGATATCATAATCCATCATATGCATATACTAGGTGTCATACCTATTAACATCCATAATTTGAATATCATAAACAATCATATCTGGTATATATCCATATACCGGATATCATAAATAATCATATCCATATACCGGATATCATAAACAATCATTCAAGCATACTTCAATAAAATAATATCAATACTCCCCTTCGATCACCTCCGGTTCAACCCGGTCCCTTCCTCCAATACGTTATACCACGTATTATTCTCTCCTTCGATCACCTCCGGCTCAACCCGGTCCCTTCCTCCAATACGTTATACCACGTATTATTCTCTTCTTCGATCACCTCCGGTTCAACCCGGTCCCTTCCTCCAAACATGCGATAATCATACCCTTCATGTAATAACCACATGCAAGGATCCATGAGACAATAATAACATAAAAGATTCACATGATTCTTACTTTACATGATGCCAATATTAAGAAAGACATTAACATGTACAAGTAACCACTTATTTAACTAACAACATGCAGCCTTTTCAAGATAACAAACATGTTATATCATTCCAATATATGTGTAGCCAAACATGTATATAAAGTCAAGTATGATGCTCATTTATAAAACTATTTCTTTTTAAGAGGCATGTGTTAGACTACTATGCATACACAATAACGTGTCGATCATGCACCCATGTAAGCATTCAACTTAATGATCCCCAATATCTTATCGGTCAAGTTTCGACTCGTAGTACCAGTATTCGCTTTTCCTAATCATAATACTTATTCACATTTTACCATTTGGTTAACATCCAGGATTCATCATCGTTTGCCTCTTTTATCCTCAGGCAAACTGCCTATTGGTTACGACTTGATTTAATTCAGAATCTTCTCATTTCTTCTGATACAAGTGATAGTTACACGACAATTCTGATATTAATGATTCATTATATTTTTGATATTATAATTATCCTTTATTTCAAGTAAGGACTAGTTTTAGTACTTTTATTTGGTACAGCCCAAATTTATCCCAGGTTCCACCAATACTGGTGTTAACGCTACTGACTTTTATACGGCATGTTTTGTTGTTACTTATTTCTATCTCCTAGTTCCAAACCACACAATCATTTACTAGCTAAATAATCATCTGCATTCGCATATGAATCAAACCACACACATATATACATGCGTACACATACACATATTACTTACCATTACCGGATTACTAATCTCCTTGACACGACGCTCAATCTTTCGTCTGTATTACTAGCTTTCAATTATTAAGGTAATTATCTAACTCTTACCGGTTAGATTTAATCTGTGTCACTATAAAGATGTGACTTCCAAGCCTAATAGAGGATTCTAATGTTCTGCTAAATCAATTGCAAGGATACCCGAAAGTCTCCGGTGTATCGAGTAGGCATACCAAAATACTATTTCAATACTATCGGTATTTGTTTTGTTGATATCAAATTATCCATCATAATCGATATACTTAATATTAAGTTGTCAGATTTACTCAATACTGACTCTAACAGATTTTCACCAGTTTAATTACTCACTTGATACTTATACACCATCATCGGTCACCCATTATCTGATAATCATCAGACTTGATCTTATTCAGTAGTTTTTCATTAATAATCATTAATCGCTAAAAGTACAATATCCACTTGCGAGTTCTGGTTCAAAGGTTTTATTCTTCCACCTCTCATTGGGTTCCATAAATCTTAGTTATTTATCTATCAATTACTTTCAGTTGCTACCGATTAACAACTTAATCGATATATAATCATGTAGGTCACCAGCTGACCCTTGTTGCCTTAAGTGTGCTAGTTGATACACAAAATCACGTTATGAGCGTATATATCATGAAACACAACAAATACGAAAACAGTATTCACAAGATCAATACTCAACATACTACATAATATTTGAGTATTCCGTATACTTAGCTTAACAATAAGCTTTTGATATTCAATTTACTTATCAAGCATGTCCTGTGGAGTTAGGAATTCAGTTGCTCTAATTCAGTTCGTTATTATCGGTTCACGTTCACCGTTGCTAATTGACAGAAATGTCCCGATCCCATCCGAGATATCAATATAAACAAAACCTTCAATACTTTAACCAGTACGCTATTTCTATCATACTGCATCAATTACATGTATCCTATTTAGCAGAGTTTTCTATATCACGGTCACGTCGAGTTACTCGAAGATAATTTCTATTTTCATTTGTTTAGTTCAATTCTAGTATCAGCTTCAGATTCTGCTATTACCAGTATCAACATAACCAATTCTATAATATCCGATCATGGTTGATGGGTCTCGAGTGATCTTTTATCTTAACTGATTTCTAAATCAGTTATTAATAAATAAACATTCATGATCTATAATCGATTTCCCATTGTCACTGTTTAATCTACTCACCGGGTACACCGGTGTTAATCAACCACCGTCCGATTAGTATTATCCATAACTATAAATTTCGTAATGACTTGGATATCACTTGCATATAATATCAATCTTCACTTACAAACCATCATTCTTATCTTACTAGTTAATACACATGTAATACAGTGTTTAAAGGAATCAGGGGTAGACTTTACCCACTTAACGATTTTCAAGTTAAGTAACTTCAATATTCATCACAGACGGATAAATGATATTAACTGAAAATTTATACTTAACCATTTCTATCAAAGCTCAGCATTTAATTATTCGGTTCTTAATTCTAGTAAATACTCATAACATATACACGATGCTCAGAATTCCACAAACATATAACTTATTTGGCATTTGTCTATGTTCATCCATACCAATACACTTACAGGTACTTAATGGTCATGTTTATACGAATTATAAATGGCAAGACACAACTTGACATAAATGTTCTCACACATATATACGTAACATATCCGTGATTCATTATTCGGTACCCTATTTGGATTTTGATTCCATAACACCAATTCACTTTTATAATAACTGTCACAATCATCTTTCTAAAGATGTAATCTCTTAGTTCCAATGAATCAATATTATCACTAATTTTCCAATGACAATTATATCTAAACTGGGGGGAAAATAAGATTTAAGTTAGGACTTCCACTCACCGGGTATACCGATAAATTTTGAACACCCAATACCGTATATTGATATACCAGATGTGTAGCTCTCGTTTTCACGATCACAATGGCTCAAGAATCGTCTGAATCCGACTTCAGATGGCAAAGATATTGTTCGGAAACCAAAACCAATACAAAAGGTTAGATTCGTAATAACTGAAAATATCCAGGGGGCTGTTTGTAATTTTTTTAGGGTCCTCAAAGTAATTTATAATCTCACAGGGGTTAAAATAAAATTTTACCTTATTGGGTCGGGTTTGGGTGCAAACGGGTCGGGTTTGGGTTGAACCCGAAACCCAAACCCATTAATCATTTTCTTTTTCTTTTTCTTCTTTTTTTTTTTCTTTCTCTGCACAGCAGCAGCAGCGGCTGCTGCTGCTGCTCCCTGCCGCGCGCGCCCGCCCGGCCGGCGCGCCCGCCCGCCCGGCGCAGCCGCTCCGCCACCGCCGGCGCCGCTCCGGCGTCCCTGGCCGCCGGGGGTCCCACCGAGAGAGAGAGAGTGAGATGAGAGAGAAAGAGAGAGGGCAGGTGGGGGCCTGGTGCTCCCCCACCCCCATGCCGGCCCACGCCGGCGCCGCCGGCCCCTGGCCTCCGGCCAACACCCACAGAGAGAGAGAGTGAGAGAGTAGATGAGGGAGAGAGAGAATGAGAGTGGGAGAGAGAGTGAACGGGGGAGAGAGATTTTATCTCTCTTCCTCCACCCACCTACTCCCACTGTAATACCCCGTTCCTGGAATACGTACTTAGTTACGTATTCAGATTTTCGATCGTATTTTTTCGATTTGTTTCCTGTATTTATTCTGTATCATGAATTCCTTACACGATTAGTTTATATTGGATTTGGATTCGTGGACTCGGATTCAGCCCTAGTCTGAGCCGAGGGCCCGATCATAGCATATTCTTCGACTTGGTATTTCTGACGTGTAGAATTGACCGATTTCAATTTTAAATATTGTTTTTCAATATATTAGATTTTCTGTGATTTTCTGGATTTTTCTAGAATTAAATTGAATTTCTTCAAAACCGGGTCGGCCAGTACCGCTGACCGATTCCCGAATTTTTAGTTCTCAAACAGTTTAGAATTTCATGATGGTTCTTTAGACTTTATTTCTTGGAATCATATTTTCTGTCTATATTCTTTTTCTGAGAATTTTATGATTTTATGGAAATTCTTTCGGAGTCGGTAAATCACTGATTCCGGGATTTTTAATTTTAAAACTATAAAGTATTTCTTCGAACAGATTTCACTATTGGTCTTTATATATTATTCTTAATTTTTGGTAAAATTTCCAGATCATTCCGAGATACTTGAATTTCGGGCTTTTTTCCAATTTTTGCAATTCCTATTTCCACCTAAATTGCCACCTCATTTCCCACTCACCCTTCACCTAACCCCACTCATTCTCTCTCCTTCCCATAGCCGGCCAAGTGGCCACCCTAGGGACACCTCACCCCTCCCCTTTCACACAAAGCCCCCTTGCATTTATCCTATTTCCATCTCCTTCACAAAATCCCCATCATATTTATACTTTCCTAATTGCTAATTTCTCTTTTCTTCCTCCACTTCATCAAGAGAAGAACTCTCTCACAAAATCCTCTCATCTCCTCCACCAAAACCCTAGCTTCAAGGATCCATCTCAAGACTTCAAGAACCCATCTAGGGCTTCATCACAAGGGCTTCATCTCCAACCACCAACCCCAAGGCAACACCAAGATCTACTCCTTCAACCCTAGCTTCAACAACAATTCATGGATTGAAGCCATCATCTTCTTCATCTTGGATCAAGCCCCAATCCACCTATCCAGGTGAGTACCTTACTCACCAAGACCTAGATAGCTCTCTATTTTCTTGTGATGTGAACTCTTGAACACTTGCACCATAAAAATCCCATTTTTAGGTTATCAAACTAAAGATCCAACCTTTCCATGTAAATATCTCTACTCACCAAGGCTAGTCCATCCCTTGTGTACTTGTGTTGGTAGATCAGGCCCCCTAATGTCATAAAAATCCCATCTTTAGACTATTAGAGACAACCCCATAAAAATCTGATTTTTAACTTAACAACAGCAGATTTCAGAGGATCGGTCGACCGACAGTCGACCGATCACTCGACCGATGTGCACAACGTGCACAGTTTTGAGCTGGCGGTTGACCGGCAGTCGACCGATGACTCGACCGACTTAGGAATTAGGTGTGGACCAGTCGACCGGCAGTCGACCGGCCAAAACCTGGAGCTCACGGCATCTGACCGGTCGACCGTTAGTTATGTCCCCAGTCGACCGGCAGTCGACCGGGAGTCGACCGTTAGTTATGTCCCCAGTCGACCGGCAGTCGACCGGGAGTCGACCGTTAGTTATGTCCCCAGTCGACCGGCAGTCGACCGGAGGTCGACCGACAGTCTGATTCTGGGCCAGAATTTCTGACTCTTTCCATTTCTAATTTCGATATTACCCTGGCACATGTATGGTATGTTAGTCTTGTTTATGCTTCATATTTGTACCGCTTGACATGTTACATGATGGATCTTACACTTGGTTCATGTGAATGTACCTTGTACTTAATAACCTATTACTTGTAGTACATTACCTCTAGTCACCTCATCTTGTCATGCAATTGCTTGTTCCATTCTTGTACTTGTACCTTGCCGTGTTATTATTGTTTCCTTATTCTATAGCATGCGTGGCAGACCCTCCGAGGTCATTGAACCCTAGGATGCATCTATGTTCCACTTGTCTTACCTTATCACAGCTTTGTCAATTATCTATTTTCCTTTTAACACATGTATATCACACGACACCTAATATGTAATCACTTGACCCACTGACATGCCACCACCTTGTTAGACCCTATTGTTATGTCATGGTTGACCCGGCCATTTATATATTTATTGTTACGTTTTATTGTTTGTTATATATCACCACTTTGTCACGCTATCTCCTAAACCAAGCATGATACACCTGACTTCATGATTATCTTGTTTACGGGAACCCTGCCTTGTTTTATGGAACTAAGTGCCACACCATACTCGGTGGGGGCCACCTCTAGAATCCACTCCCTCAGAACAAAGTGCCACATGGAACAAAGTGCCACACCACACGGTGGGGGCCACCTCTTGAATCCATGGGGGCCACCTCTTGAATCTGTAGGGCTATTACTGTTATGTTCATTTTCCCGTAAACTGATAATCCTTAATAAGCTACAACTTGTATGGGGTATGGGTGGAAGTGATGGATGCCGGAATGATACCTTGCTTATAGTAGGTGGGCGGAATATGGAGATTACTGTTAGTGGGACTTTGGGCCCACACTATATGACTGTTAGGGGGACTTTGGGCCTCCAAACCGGTTCCAGGTGTATGGAAACTACTATAAGAAGTGATATCAGTTCTCCATCTACTTCCGATAACGACCCTCGACTTTCTTATATATGGATGTATGTGAGTTGGGATCGATACCGAGACACATACCTAGATATATGGGTTAGACGAGTAATAATAATAATTGATGTCAGTTATGATTCCCGATATAGTTACTGTTATGTGTACCTGTTATGTTATGACTCCCGTTCTACTTGCCGTGATTCCAGTGATGATTCCGGTTATTGGCTTATGTCTTTCTCGTTATGATTATCACATGATTTGCAACTTCGATTCTATATGCTTGGATTACTGTGGCATGAGATAGAGGTATATAGATGAGGGTTTCCTTGTTTGGATTATTCCTTCGATGTACTAGTCTCATGGGACAGTGACTTAAGCGTATATAATCACTTTTACTTATAATCAGTTTTACCCGTATTTCCTGTTCTATGATTCTGTTATATCTGCTCTTATATACTATTCTTGCGTTCTGACACTATTCATGTCTCTTAGCCACTTGGCAGTAGTTCATTTATTGTTATATGTCTTGACCCCTTGGATTTGCACATTCAGATTCCGAAGCTGGATCGAAGTGGAGTTGTCCATCGTAGATCGAGCCATCCTTAGCGGGCAGGCATCCCAGCTCCAGTTCCTTGTGCCTGACCTCTTTTGACTCACGGGATCTCCATCCTACTCGTGAGCTCTTTTGTACTTTTGCTGTACATCTTACTTTTGGGACTTGGTTGTGATAACTGATACATGTAAAATGAAATGTTTATCATATACTGTGATGACTTTGTATTGTACCTTTATGTTGGCATATATGTGTGTACACCACGCTTTGTGTTGCACTCTGATCATTTCTTGTTGTACCTTTGCTTAGCGTATATGTGTGGGTGCATTTTCGGACCTACGCATATACGTCGCAGTGACGTCCCCGTATCCGTGGAATCGGGGCGTTACACCCACCTACTCCCCCATACCTCCCATGCCCATTAATTATTTATATTTTCATTTTTCTTTTCTTTTTCTTTCTTCATCTCCCAAATATATTAATACAATCATAATTATGGTTAAATACCAATACCCGGTATTTATACGAGTATTTCATACAGTGTATACACCCGTCCATTTCATTTATTTTTCATATCAGTTAATCCGATATGATTTAACAAAATTTTAATCCACTCCGGATTTCCACAATGAATCACCGAATATTATTTAATACGGAAACAATTAATTTAAAAATCATAAAAATTTACGATAAATATTATTAACCCAGAGTTTACCAATCCAGATGTTACATCAAAGGTTCTGAAACTTGTGATGTGGAAGGTTCTGCCTCAATATACAAAAGGTAACGACCGCCATATTCTGTAGGAGGATACTTAATGAATTAGATTGTTTTGAAATATGATTTATTGACGGCTAAAGTTATGATACCATAAAGTTATGTGTAACATTCTTCCAGTATGACTTGTTTGGCCCAAGTGAGAGCTTATTAGACTTATTTGGATAGTCTAAATTAATTTGGGTCTACATAAGTCTAATTGGAATTATGCACCCATCTCTATAAGCCTATGTTGTTGGACCCAATAAAAAATTGATCAAGCCTAATAGTTTGGGTCTAGACACGTTCCATTTACACTTAGCCATGAGTTTATTTAAATTAAGATGTGAGATTAATCTACACATGTGAAACTCGTGTTATCAATCAAGAATCTAGATCTATGATGAGTTGAATTAGAATTCCTTGATGCCATATATATCATGGGTAGGATTCTCTCTCCACCACCAACTACTATGACCTAATCTCTCTTTTGGAGGCCTCTATCTCCTCTAAGGATCAAGAAGAGAACTTAGTGGCTGGAGAGAAGAATCTCCTCCCTAACCTCCGGCATCCTCGAGATCGTGCAACATTTGGTATCACTTTATAATAGAATAAGGTTTGCCTAACCTTCTTTCCCTTTGATCTTGATAAAGAGACTTTTAGTTTATGATGAATCTTGTATAAAATAATTATTAGATCCAACATTCTTTCCATCCATGAAAACTAGGCCAAAAATGTATCTTTTTAATACCAGAGGATACCTGAAATGATTCAAGCAAAATACCATAGGATACATGGTACAGATGTTCATACGATGCAATGGGGTCAGAGATACAGTTTTTAATGTTCTCAACTCAAATGTTTATGACTTCAATTCTTACCAATAGCAAAAAGAGAAAAAAAAAAAAAAAAAAAAATTAAGTAGCGAAGCATGTACTTTCCACTGTCAATTCTACTACTTTCTCTGGCAAAAAGTGTGATTTTTTTTTTTTTTTCAAGGGCAAATTGGGGCCTCTGAGGGCTTAGTTTGTTTCTTGCTCAAAAACTCGAATTTCTGTTCACCCATCAAATTATAATTTCGTTTTCCTAAAATCTGCTGTGGACAGTAATTTTGATACAGATTCAATTTTTTTTGCACTCCCGTGAGAAGATTTCTGTTGTCTCACTGTAGCTGTAGCTGTACGTTTACAATCATTTTATTGAGCCTGCATCATTTTCTCTCCCACCACCAAAAAAAACCAATCAAACACATTACCCTAAAATCTGCTGCTTACAGTGATTTTTCAAGAAATCTAACCCTCAGATATTCAAAACAAGCAGGCCCTTGGCCCTGACAAAAAATGTTATGTCCATGGATGGGGACGGAATTGATATTTGAGATCGTCCTTTCTACATCAGAGGAAAAAACATTAAATATGTTATAATTAACAAGGAGTACTTAAACTCCTGATTGGGTTAATTACTCAAAGTTTCCTACTAATCTTCAACGTAATGATGGAAAAGACAGCACTCCATTATTAACATGATCATTTCTAGAACTTGGTTTCTCAAAATCAAATACTAATGTGAAACGAGGAATTAAAAAAATAAATAAAAAGAGGAGCAATAAATCATCACGCAAGGATTTTGGACTGTACTTTGAGTTTAGTGAGACATAATTTATCAGCAGTGATTTGTAATTAAGCCCTTGTAGGCCAAGGTTTGGACCAGAACCAGCATTCTGACTTGGATTTCATCTGGGCCCACGTGAATCACTTATAATATAAATATACTCAGGCAGGCTGGAAAGACCATGATTTTAATATTACTAAATTTGGGTACGTGCTGCACATGTAAAAAATAGACTTGATGTAAAATATAATTTAAAATTCTTTCCGACATGTGCCCTAAAATTTTTTATATTTAAAAATTTACCTCTCAAATCATGTGAATTGATTATATATCCTCAAAATCATTTGAGTAAATGAACACCCTGCATATTAACATCTGTTAGATTTTAAACAAATTATGTCAAAGAACCATTTACACCCCTGATTTATCAGGTACAAAAGAGGGAGAAACAAAGAGAGAAAAAAAGGAAAAAACCTGTAGGAAGAGAGAGGAAGTCGAGGAAGTCGACGACGATAAGGACCCAAAGAATCAGCAGCAGCAGCACGGTCGACCGGGCCGATCGACCGTTGTGCACCAACGTGCACAGGGCTGCAGCGGTTGACCGCCCGGTCGACCGCAGAAGGAGAGAGGTCGATCGCGCAGTCGACCGACTGAAAGTGCCTAACTCTCGGTTAGGCACGGTCGACCGTCACGGTCGACCGGCACGATCGACCGGTGCCTGGGTCGGTCGACCGACCGGTCGACCGACAGACGGGTTCGGGCTGTTTCGAGAAATTTGCTAAATTGGAAATCAGTCCAATAAGGAAACTGATTCCTAAGGTTTCCTTGGGTATATGAGAGAGGCATAGCTCTCTTCATAAAGTAATGCTTGTAATGCTTGCAAAATTGTAATTGATTCTCAAAACAATAGAAATCTCTCTTCCTTGCCCCGAGGACGTAAGCAAAATTGACCGAACCTCGTTAAATTCGTGTGTTTAATTTCTTCTCAGTTTTAATTGTTCTTTTCTGTTGGTGGTAATTCTTATTGCATCTTAGCTCAAGGGTTTCCTCTACGTGGTTGTTGTATCTGCGCACAACAAGTGGTATCAGAGCATCCCAGGTTTGTCGTGGGATCATCTTGTGATTCGAAGGGCATCTATTGCTGATTTGGTGGGCATTGTGTATAGATTTCAGATCAGCGTTGGGACTGTTTGTGGGATCGTATGTCGATCTCAGAACAGTGCGTGAAGTGCAGGAACCAATTGAGGAGTAGATCCATTCAGAAACTCATCTAGGGTTTCGTAAGGAAGTAAAGATCTGATCTTTATCAAAGTTGCTTATCTAACTCCTTTGGTTTTCCGCATTACATAGGGGATCTAGTCAAAGAGATGGCAGAAGAAAGTACATCTGTGAGAACCATGAATCCTCATCCGAGGATTGATGTGGTAAAATTCAATGGCACAAACAATTTTGACATGTGGAGGTGCGTGGTGATGGATGCGCTGAATGCATCGCGTCTGGAGAAGAAGCGAAACACAACCACTGAAGAAGAGTGGGAGAAGATGAACCGATCAGCGTGTGGCTTAATCAGATCGTGTCTAACACAAGACATCAAATATCTTGTGTTACACGAAACATCTGCTAGGCATTTGTGGGAGATCCTTGAAAGAAAGTATCTGACCAAGAGTATTAAATCCAGACTACAGCTGAAGAGCAAATTGTACAGATTTCAGATGAAGAAAGGATGCTCCGTGAATGAACATCTGAATCTCTACACAAAGCTTCTTACGGATTTGGTCAATATGGATGTCGAGATAAATGAATAAGACAAAGCGATAATCCTCTTGAACTCTCTTCCTGCAGAGGAGTATGAGACTTTTACCTTAACCTTCATAAATGGTAGACAGTCCCTTGACTATCATGAAGTGTCGTCTGCTTTGGCTAATTATGAGACGAGAAGAAAGGAAAGGCAGTCTTCTCAGACAAGCTCATCCGCAGAGGCGCTAGCAGTAAGAGGCAGGGGTTCACATAGGAAGGGCAAAGATGATCGAGGGAGATCGAAGTCCAGGCCAGGTAATCGAGATCTGAAGAAGAACTAGTGTGCCTTCTGCAGAGAATTAGGGCACTGGAAAGTTGACTGTCCAAAGGTCAAAAGGAAGAAGAAGGAGTTTAAGACTGGGGTAAATCTTGCAAAGGTGGCCAGTACTCAAAGTAGTACCTCATAGGCAGGTGGATCAGACTCGGACTCGTCGTTTTCTCATTCTCTGTCACTACTCACATCGTTGGCTACTCAGGAGATAATGAGTGAATATTGGATACTGGTGCTACATACCATGTGTGCCTTAATAGGGATTGGTTTTCTAGCTTTGAGAAGCTGGAGGGATGTTTAGTCGTTATGGGCGATGATCATCCATGTATCATGGAAGGTGTAGGGACAATCCAGATCAAGATTTTTAATGGGATGATAAGAGAACTGAAGGAAGTGAGGTATGTACCTCAACTGAAGAGAAACCTTATCCTGTTGGAGCTTTGGAGACATTGGGTCTTGTGGTGTCAATAATGGAAGGAGTCTTTAAGATGATCAAAGGCTCGATGGTGGTATTAAAGGCTGTTCGCCGGAACAATCTTTACTACTTGAAGGGTAGTACTGTGACAGGGCAAGTGGCGGCTTCTACTGATTCAGATGAAGACTCAACCAGGCTATGCCATATGAGGCTGGGACACGCAGGAGAAAAGTCTTTGCAAACTCTTGCAAGACAAGGAGTATTGAAAGGTGCCGGAACCTGCAAATTGGAATTTTGTGAACATTGTATCATCGGAAAGAAGACCAAGGTGAAGTTTGGCACAGCAACACATTGCACCAAGGGGATTCTGGATTATGTTCACACTGACGTTTGGAGACCTACCAAGACCGCATTAATTGGAGGTAACCATTACTTTGTGTCGTTTATTGATGATTATTTTAGGCGTTGTTAGGTATATACCATGAGACACAAAGGGGAAGTCCTAAAAGTGTTTGTGAAGTGGAAGAAGAATTTGGAGAGAAGTACGGAAAGGAAAATCAAAGTCTTCCGTTCAGATAATAGAGGAGAATACAAGTCTGATCCTTTCCTTCAGCTATGTCTTGATGAGGGCATAGAGAGGCACATTACAGTGAGGGAAACACCGCAACAGAACAGGGTAGCAGAAAGGATGAACAGGACTTTGCTAGAGAAGGTCCATTGTATGTTGTCCAATGCTGGTTTATCGAAGAACTTCTGGGCTGAGGCTTTGGCATACGCTTGCTATCTTGTTAACAGGTTGTCGTCGTCTGCGATAGGAGGGAAAACTCCTCTCGAGGTCTGATCGGGAAAAACAGCTGCTGATTATGATTTGCTAAGGGTGTTTGGTTGTCCAGTCTATTATCATGTTAAAGAAGATAAGCTAGACCCAAGAGCAAAGAAGGGCTTGTTCGTCGGTTTCAAGAAGGGAATCAAAGGATTCAAGATCTGTGATCCAACGGACAGGAAGTTTCTTTTCAGCAGGGATGTCACATTTGATGAGGCTTCTATGTTGAAGCCTAAGGTCTCTCATCAGGTGGAGACTAGCAAGACCAAATATGTATCGCAGCAAGTGGAGAATGATGCTAATCCACTATCTCTAGAAAGTTCAGCATCAATGAGGATTATACTGAAATCATCTAGAGGGGGGTGAATAGGTGATAATGCTAATCTAATGAACTAAATGCGGAATTTAAAAATTAATTGCAATTACACTTAATGCAACCAATAAGTGATGCACACACAACCAAGCCAAGCATATAAATATGAATGATCAATATGAAATAATGCAAGGCACAATACAAAGAGAGAGAGAGAGAGAGAAAGAGTAAGAGTCAATAGATCAAGTGCAAACAACAAGATTTGTTTCGAGGTTCGAGCACCCAGCTCTACGTCCCCGCCTTCACCCAGAAGGATTTCGAATCCACTAGCTTGTCCACAAAGGACTCCCACACAAGGTACCTCCACCGAGGATTTGGGGCAATACAATAACTAGGAGTACCCAACTCCTCTCTTTACAACCACAACCTCTCACTAGAGGCTAAGAACCAAGCCAACAAAACAATCACCTCACAACTTGAGGGATAAGCACAAAACTACACAAGGATCACCTCACAACTTGAGGGATACAACCCAATTGCACAACCTCCTCAACACAATGAGGGAAAGGCACAAAGTCAAGCAAAGATCGGGTTTACAACTTGGTGATCAAAAGACCACAAACAACCTCTTTTCCCACAAAACAAAGGATCCTATAGAATAGGATAGTAGATGTAGCTCAAGTGTGGAGAAAATCAAAGGAATGAAAATCAAAAAACTCAAAGAAAATCCTTGGGAAAATGTAGAAACTAAGATAAAGAAGTTGAATCAAAAACTCTTTTCCCAAAAACTCTTTTCTTTGATTTTCCAACCCTAGAAAAACACCAAAAAGATTGTGCAAATTAAACCCCAAAAACTTCTTTTGATTGCTATGAAAACACTAGAGAGTAGGGAAAAATTAGCTCTTAAAATCTTGTAGAAAACTGGCCACTAATGGGGTATTTATAGCCCATTAAAAAATAGAGCCGTTGGCAGCAAAATCTGCTAGAAATGGCCTAGGGTCGACCGTCCGGTCGACCGGCCAACGGTCGATTTTTGATCGTTGGCAGCTACCGTCGACAGGCCCCAGAACCAGAGAGCAACGGCTCTCTGGCCGGTCGACCACCCGGTCGACCGGAGCAACCCAGAGTGGGTTGCTTTCAGTCGGTCGACCATGCGGTCGACCGGCTTAAGGGGCAGCCAGCGTGCACGTTTCTGTGCACGTCGGTCGACCGCTACGGTCGACCGGCTACTGGTCCGGTCGACCGTGCGGTCGACCGACAGAGCCTGGCAGCAGCAATTCTGAGACATAAAAACTTGTTTTTTTTAATTCTAAAAATTCCCATAAATCTCTAAAAATTCCAAAAAAAAAAGTTTTATCATTTTACATTGAAATACAAACTTGTGTTAAAAATTTTAACACAAATTTCAAACATTTTGAACTATTTTAGTGTTTAAGAAAATTTGCCAAAAACCAAAAACTGTATTTTTCTAAAACTTAAATTTTTGAATAGAAAATACGTTTTGTCCAAAATCATCCAAATACAAAAAATATGATATTAAACAACATTTAGGCATGATGTATATGGATATAATCCAATATACATGAAACAATTATATATCCATGTTTTTGACTTTAAATCCCAAAACAAGTCTTGTTAAAAATACCGAAACACAAAACTCATGATATAGACTATCAAACTAAGTTTGTTTAAATAGTTGAAGCATGTATGTATATAGAACACATCTAATATACATAAAAACATGTAAACTTATTTTGATATTTATCTATTCATGAAAACCAAGATCGGTTAAACCAATCAAACTGAAAACTAAAACCAAAACGTGTGTGTATTGTGAACTTGAGCATATCATACTATTCTAATCTTTACAATTGGATCTAAACACAAAACTAAACTAGGTACTGATGTCTTCTTGTAGAGCGCCGTCTCCAAGCCGACTCGATCCAAACCGTGATCCACCGAGCTAGACTCCAATGAGTGCTATATATGATCTTTGACGCTCGGGCTCTTAAATCATCATGTGAAAGCTTTCAAACCATCTTGTTGAAGCTAATCACCAACTACTATCTTGGTTAAAGATCTGAAACTAAAATCACAAGATTATTAGTACACATAACTACATGAGTTAATCATCATCAAAACTAGAGTGGAAGGCCTTTGGGCCAACAATCTCCCCCTTTTTGATGATGACAAAACTCATGGAGTTATATATGCATGGATTAAAGTTAAGCTTCAAAGAAGCTCCCCCTTAACTCATGCATAGGAATAAAAAAGCAAATAAATATGCAATGAAGGCTCATAAACAAGCATGAAACACACATATTTAATGTTTATTGTGATGCATGAAAATAAATCCTTTTTATAAAACATAATGATCTTGATACCAAACATATGAAATGCATCATGCATGAAACGTGCTCTTGACACCAATAAAAACATGCTCTTAATAGCAATGAAATGCTCTTGATACCAATTAAACAATTAAACGTCAAATTAATAAATAAAACAAAACATGCATATAAAACATGCATATAAACTCAAATACTTCTCCCCCTTTTTGTCAATCATCAACACAGGGTCAAAGTAAAAACAAATTAATAAATTCTTCTCCCCCTTTTTGTTCGAACCAAAGAATCAACAAAGGGGTTAAAAACATAAATACAATGTTCTCCCCCTTTTTATCTAAAAACAAAAATGATGTAAATAAGGGGTGACAATCAATTAAGATACCAAAAAAATATGTCAAAGTAGTGCATCTTGATACCAATTGAAAGGAAACATAAAAACATTGATACCAATTTTAAGAAGCAAAAGCATCTTGATACCAATTAAAAACATTCAAATAAACATCTTGATATGAATAAAGAGTATTATTCTTTTTAAGCATATGATACCAATTATAATATTTTATAATTTTTTAATTCATTTTCTATCATAAAGTAAGGGAGTGGAAATCTAGGGTAAACAAAATACCAATTGAAAGATAAAATATGAGTTTTCTCCCCCTTTATGAAATACCAATAGAAAAATAATCAATTGAAATATGATATTCATTAAAAATTAAGTTTTTGGTTATGCTAAGCTTGATTTTGCAAAACTAAAATTTGTGATATCATTGAGCACAAATTAAACATATATGAGTATACAAAAAGAATGTCAATATTGATACCAATTGAAACGATCCAATGATACCAATTGAAACTACAATAAGATCAAGTGTATACCTCATATAACCTACCACCCATTTCATGCTCATATTTAAAAATGATTTTCAATAAAGAACATACAAGGCATGGTCACCCATCCAACCGCCCGTGGAAGGTAGGGGTTTTCAAAAATAGGTTTGAAAATATAGTATGTTTGAAAACTCTACCATAACGAAGAATCCCGCAACTAGTTAAATGGAAAATCTTGTAAACTAGTACGAAATCCTTCAAGTAAGAAATAAAACAAAAATGTTTTTCATGAAACTATGTAAATCACGTGATCACAAAAAAAAACACTCAAAATCCATAAAGCTCATATCAAACTCATGAAAACACAATCATGAGAAACATTAAAAGAGGTGAGTGTACAAGTGTTATGTGAAACACAAAATCATGAAAATAGACAATCAAGCTCGATATTCCTTAAAACACAAAAATCATCAAAACTCGATTTCTTCAAGGCATATGTATGTCAAGTATAGACTAAAGTATACATACATATCTAAAATATAACGAGTCCACAAATGTATATGCATGAAGGCACCTGGCTCAAAGGATGTATATGTATAATCAATAGTTTAGACAAGATAGACATATACGTGAAGTTAAACATAGAAACATGAAAAACATGGATAAAATAGGAATGATAAAATAGGAATACAAGTTAAATGCATGAATCATCAAAACTAGACTATACTAGCACATCTAATGGGTACAAATGAACGTTCAAGTACAAATATATAAAGATCTATTTGTGCCCACTATATGTACAAGTATAAATCCTAGTCTTAATGAAAACTAACATTTAAACATATATTCAAAACATGAAGCATAAAACGAGACATAAATCATCATGATAATCATAAAAACAAACATTATGTAAATCCACATGATATTAGAGCTATGATAAACATGATAGCTAAACATATGCGAGAACACAAAAAATAATGATCCATATTAAACATAGGTGTCTCAAAAGCTATACATGCATGTCAAGGATCTAATAATCATGGCATTATCATAATAATCTATAAACATCAAAACATGCTATAAACAATGATATGAAAGCATGTAAATAAAATCGGGAGTTAGAGATCGATACCAAAACCGATGAAGGCACCTCTCTAGTTCTCCAAACCAAGGTGGTCTACCCACCAAACCTTCCCTTGAAAGTGATGCATCCAAATGGTCATCATGAAGCTCGAAACGCATCCACTCCAAGGTACCGCTACTCTCACGTCATGTGAGAGCCCACACCTACATCAAATATAATAGGGGTGGTCTTTGGTACCCATTTTTTTTTGGGTCCATAGGGGTTAGTACCTCTCCTAACCCAAACAAAATTATTTGCTAAATTTCATCATGTATACGATCATAGCAAAATTTAGCAAGGTGGCCCTTACGTCCACAATGTGTACATGTGTACACATGAGCATACATGTGATGGTGGTGACCGTGGGAAGCATGTATATGCCGTGATGGGTGTGCAAGTAAGGATGGAACTTGTTTCTTTCGAACCAAGGATTCCAAGCGTGTGTGGTTCATGGCACAATGGCTCAAAGTGGAGCCCAAACAATCAACACTTTTCTTCAAAACATTTATATCATTTTCAATTCTTGAAGATAAAGTGGAGCATGCAATAGGTGTGCTAGATGAAGAAGCTACACTAGCATGGCAAACATGAGTATCTATATCATTTTTCAAAGATTTATTTTTCTTTAAAACTAAATCTAATTCTTTTGTAATAAACTCAATTTCATTTTTCAAAGAATGATTATCCTTTAAGATAAAATCTAATTTAGAAGATAAAGCCTCATTGTTTTTCACAACATCATCACAATCATTTTTGCTTTTTAAAAATTCATTTTCCTTTAAGGCAAGCTCAAGTTGAGATTTAAGTGAGTCACGTTCACTAGCAATCTCTTCCGTCTCTTACAAAATCAATTCAAAATTTGAACATAAAACCTTTAATTCTTCTTTTAGTTCAAAATTATTCTTTTTCAAAAGATCATGTTTTTTCAAAAAAATTTCAAGCTTTTTAGCAAGTTCCATATTTAATGTTTGTACTTCTAAACACCCATAGCAATAGGAACTAGAGCTATCATCTAGTTGTGATTCTGATTGTACCTCAAGGGAGTCATTCTCTTGGATCATGAGGCAATGCTCGTCGGACTTGTCTCTCCTAGATCTCCTCAACTTGTCGAGAATCTTTGGTAGCTCGGGAGAAGTCAAGATACTCCAAACTGCAAAAGCCGAATCATAGTGAGCAAACACATGTAATAAATCCTTATCAAGAGATGCTCTAAGTGTCTTAAGGGCTAATGCATTGGCCTTTCTATGCTTGCTATCATTGGGGTAGGATTCTTTGATAGTGGCTTGATAAACTTTAAGTCTTAGAGTTTTCAAATGACAACTCATCTTGGCCTTCCAAATATCAAATCTAGAAATGTCAAACATAGGAGGGCTATCCATGAGTGCAAACTATATGTGTGCAAATGAAAATGCAAATATAGACTAGCAAACCAAGATCTCACTCCTAGGTAGTTAAACCTAATATCAGGAGAGTAGACTTTGATACCAATTGAAATCACCTAGAGGGGGGTGAATAGGTGATAATGCTAATCTAATGAACTAAATGCGGAATTTAAAAATTAATTACAATTATACTTAATGCAACCAATAAGTGATGCACACACAACCAAGCCAAGCATATAAATATGAATGATCAATATGAAATAATGCAAGGCACAATACAGAGAGAGAGAGAGAAAGAGTAAGAGCCAATGGATCAAGCGCAAACAACAAGATTTGTTTCGAGGTTCGAGCACCTAGCTTTACGTCCCCGCCTTCACCCAGAAGGATTTCGAATCCACTAGCTTGTCCACAAAGGACTCCCACACAGGGAACCTCCACCGAGGATTTGGGGCAATACAATAATTAGGAGTACCCAACTCCTCTCTTTACAACCACAACCTCTCACTAGAGGCTAAGCACCAAGCCAACAAAACAATCACCTCACAACTTGAGGGATAAGCACAAAGTTACACAAGGATCACCTCACAACTTGAGGGATACAACCCAATTGCACAACCTCCTCAACACAATGAGGGAAAGGTACAAAGCCAAGCAAAGATCGGGTTTACAATTGGTGATCAAAAGACCACAAACAACCTCTTTTCCCACAAAACAAAAGGATCCTATAGAATAGGATAGTAGATGTAGCTCAAGTGTGGAGAAAACCAAAGGAATGGAAATCAAAAAACTTAAAGAAAATCCTTGAGAAAATGTAGAAACCAAGATAAAGAAGTTGAATCAAAAACTCTTTTCCCAAAACTCTTTTCTTTGATTTTCCAAACCCTAGAAAAACACCAAAAAGATTGTGCAAATTAAAGCCCAAAAATTTCTTTTGATTGCTATGAAAACACTAGAGAGAAGGGAAAAATTAGCTCTTAAAATCTTGTAGAAAACTAGCCACTAATGGGGTATTTATAGCCCATTAAAAAATAGAGTCGTTGGCAGCAAAATCTGCCAGAAATGGCCTACCGGTCGACCGTCCGGTCGACCGGCCAACGGTCGATTTTTGATCGTTGGCAGCTACCGGTCGACCGCCCGGTCGACCGGCCCCAGAACTAGAGAGCAACGGCTCTCTGGCCGGTCGACTACCCGGTCGACTGGAGCAACCCGAGAGTGGGTTGCTTTCAGTCGGTCGACCGTGCGGTCGACCGGCTTAAGGGGCAGCCAGCGTGCACGTTTCTGTGCACGTCGGTTGACCGCTACGGTCGACCGGCTCCTGGTCCGGTCGACCGTGCGGTCGACCGACAGAGCCTGGCAGCAGCAATCTGGGACAGAAAAACTTGTTCTTTTAATTCTAAAAATTCTCAAAAATCTCTAAAATTCCACAAAAATAGTTTTATCATTTTACATTGAAATACAAACTTGTGTTAAAAATTTTAACACAAATTTCAAACATTTTGAACTATTTAGTGTTTAAGGAAATTTTGCCAAGAACCAAAAACTGTATTTTTCTAAAACTTAGATTTTTGAATAGAAAATACGTTTTGTCCAAAACTCATCCAAATACAAAAACATGATATTAAACAACATTTGGGCATGATGTATATGGATATAATCTAATATACATGAAACAATTATATCTCTATGTTTTTGACTTTAAATCCCAAACAAGTCTTGTTAAAAATACCGAAACACAAAACTCATGATATAGACTATCAAACTAAGTTTGTTTAAATAGTTGACGCATGTATGTATATAGAAAACATCTAATATACATAAAAACATGTAAACTTATTTTGATACTTATCTATTCATGAAAACCAAGATCGGTTAAACCAATCAAACCGAAAACCAAAACCAAAACGTGTGTGTATTGTGAACTTGAGCATATTATATTATTCTAATCTTTACAATTGGATCTAAACACAAAACTAAACTAGGTATCGATTTCTTCTTGTAGAGCGCCGTCTCCAAGCCGACTCAATCCAAACCGTGATCCACCGAGCTAAACTCCAATGAGTGCTATATATGATCTTTGACGCTCGGGCTCTTGAATCACCATGTGAAAGCTTCCAAACCATCTTGTTGAAGCTAATCACCAACTAATATCTTGGTTAAAGATCTGAAACTAAAATCACAAGATTATTAGTACACATAACTACATGAGTTAATCATCATCAAAACTAGAGTGGAAGGCCTTTGAGCCAACACATACCTAGGGTGACACAAGGTAATGATCAAGCAGATGAGATAGATGCTGATGATGAAGAGGGTCAAGAACAGGTCATGGGTGATATTCCTGACTCTACTGCAGTTAGAAGACCAAGGAGAAACACAAGGAAACCAGGTTGGCTCACCACAGATATGGTCGTGGCTTATGCACTTTCGGTCGTTGAGGAGGCTATCCCGTCCACCTTCAGAGAAGCTGAAATCAGTTCAGAGTCGAAGATGTGGAAAACAGCCATGGAAGAAGAGATGAAGTCTCTTTACAAGAACGACACTTAGGAACTCACTAGGTTGCCCAAATGGAAGAAGGCGATAGGCTGTAAGTGGGTGTATGCAAAGAAGCAGGGATCTTTTAAAGAAGACATAGTGCGCTACAAGGTCAGATTGATAGCAAAATGCTATGCTCAAAGGGAAGGAATTGACTACAATGAGGTATTTTCTCCTGTTGTAAAGCATTCGTCAATTTGCATCTTATTGGCTTTAGTGGCACAGTACGAGTTGGACCTTGATCAACTCGATGTAAAGACCGCCTTTCTCCATGGTGATCTAGATGAAGAGATCTACATGTCTCAGCCAACAGGGTTTAAGACTACAGGGAAAGAAGATATGGTATGCAAGCTGAAGAAGTCACTGTATGGGTTAAAACAGTCTCCTAGACAGTGGTACAAGCGGTTCGACAGCTTCATCAGAGGAAAGAGGTACACACGTAGCCACTATGACCCATGTGTGTATTACAACAAGATACCGACAGGGGAGTATATCTATTTACTATTGTATGTAGATGATATGCTTATTGCTTCAAAGTCTAGATCTGCAATTGATGCACTGAAGAGGGATTTATCTTCTGAGTTTGAGATAAAGGATCTTGGTGAAGTAAAGAAGGTGCTAGGCATGAAAATCACATGAGACCAAAGGAGTGGCAGGGTGAGCTTGACACAGAAGGGGTATTTGCAAAAGGTACTTCAGAGGTTCAACGTCGGCAAGGATGCGAAATCTGTAAGTACACCATTGGCTCCTCATTTCAAGTTATCTGCCACTATGTCTCCAAAGACTGTTGAAGAACCTGAGAACATGACTCACGTCCCATATGCTAGCGCAGTTGGTAGTCTTATGTATGCTATGGTGTGTACAAAACCAGATCTATCACAAGCTGTCTCTATAGTCAGTAGGTATATGCATGATCCAGGACAGGGTCATTGGGAGGCAGTGAAGTGGATTCTGGGGTACATTAAAGGTACCATTGATGTTGGTCTGGTATTCGAGAAGGACTCCACAGGGAAGCAAGGATTGTATCGGGTATGTTGATTCTGACTATGCTAGTGACCTTGACAAACGCCGGTCCATAACGGGGTATGTCTTTACATTATCTCAAGCACCGGTTAGTTGGCGCTCTATTCTACAGTCTACCGTCACATTGTCTACTACAGAGGCCGAGTATATGGCCATGACGGAGGGTATAAAGGAAGCAATTTGGCTTCAAGGCTTGCATGATGACTTGGGGGTTGATCAGGATCTACTGAAGATCAACTGTGACAGTATGAGTGCTATTTATTTAGACAAGAACCAGGTGTATCATGCACGGACGAAGCACATCAATGTCAGGTTCCATTTGTTCGGGAGATTCTTGATGAGGGTGATATTGAGCTGCTGAAGATTCATACAATGGAGAATCCCGCCGACATGCTTACCAAGGTGGTGTTAGGAGTCAAGATTGCATATTATAAAACTTTGCTCCTTGTCCTTCATGTAGCATGAGCTTGTTGAAGCTCCTTTGGATGAACTACGGATGACTTGATCTCTTGGGCAGGGTACGTAGGCAAGCACACTGGTGCAGCTACTTTTGAATCGACGGTTCGTTGTTTCAGTTCGGCTCAGATTTGAGAAATCTTCACCGAGGTGGAGAATTGTAGGAAGAGTGAGGAAGTCGAGGAAGTCGATGACGACAAGGAGCCAAAGAATCAGCAGCAACAGTAAGAAATCAGCAGCAGCAGTAGCACGGTCGACCGGGCCGGTCGACCGTTTTGCACCAACGTGCACAGGGCTGTAGCGGTCGATCGCCCAGTCGACTGCAGAAGGAAAGCGGTCGACCGCCCGGTCGACCTACTGAAAGTGCCTAACTCTCGGTCGACCGACCGGTCGACCGACAGACGGGTTCGGCTGTTTCGGGAAATTTGCTGAATTGGAAATCAGTCCAATAAGGAAACTGATTCCTAGGGTTTCCTTGGGTATATGAGAGAGGCAGAGCTCTCTTCATAAAGTAATGCTTGTAATGCTTGCAAAATTGTAATTGATTCTTAAATCAATAGAAATCTCTCTTCCTTGCCCCGAGGACGTAGGCAAAATTGGTCGAACCTCATTAAATTCGTGTGTTTGATTTTCTTCTCAGTTTTAATTGTTCTTTGCTATTGATGGTAATTCTTATTGCATCTTGGCTCAAGGGTTTCCTCTACGTGGTTGTTGTATCTGCGCACAACAAAACCCTAGTCCTCCTTGCTGCCAGCCCGTCGACTTCCCCGGCCTCTAGATCCTCCAGACTGCCACCAGCCGCCTCAAACACATCCTCCACTGGACAACAACTTCGAGTCTATCCGACGCCCTTTTTTCTCCAACTCAATCAAAACCCTCATCCTCTCTCGCCACCAAATCTCTAGCTTTGACCATGAACATGCCAATTCCTTAGGTCGAGGCCATCATCTCGCTGACAGAGGCATCTTCGTCGGGGATGAGAGAGGACGACCTTATTGTTGGCCCAAAGGCCTTCCACCCTAGTTTTGATGATGATTAACTCATGTAGTTATGTTTACTAATAATCTTGTGATTTTAGTTTCAGATCATTAAGCAAGATATTAGTTGGTGATTGCTTCAAAAAGAGGAGTTTGGAAGCCTTCACATGGTGACTCCGGTGCCCGAGCTTCAAGATTACTCATTTGCACTCGGTGGATCACGGTTTTGGATCGGGTCTACTTGAAGATGGAAGATCGTCAAGAAGACTTAGGTATCCTAGTTTAGTTTAGTGTGTTTTAGATCCATTTGTAAAGATATGTATAGTTGATATGCTCAAGTGCACAAACACACACGTTTTCATGTTTTGGAATTGGTTTTCATGAATGATTGATCAAAACAAGTTTACATGGTTTATATGTATAGTAGATGTATTCTAGTTATACATACATGCTTACACTTCCTATACAAACTTATTTTGACTATCTTATTCATGTATTGAAAAATCAAGTTTGATAAAAATACAAGTTTTGGTTTTTGGTAAAAATGATAAGACACAAAAATAGTTCATATTGATTGATATTTGAGCTAAACTTTTTACCACATGTTTATATATCAATGCAAAATGATAAAACTATTTTTGGTTATTTTTAGAAGTGTTAAAAGATTTTTCAAAAATATTTTTAACATGTGTTTCTGACCCAGGTTTGTGCTGACAGGCCAGGTCGGTCGACCGTATGGGTCGACCGCACCAAGGACCGGTCGACCCGTGAGGTCGACCGACGTGCACAGACTTGTGCACGTCTGGCAGACACAAGATCGGTCGACCGTCAGGGTCGACCGGGTCTGAGAGCTCTGCTCTCTGTTTGTTTGGGTCGACCGGGCGGTCGACCGGGTTTGCCCAACGGTCACATTTTTGACTGTTGGCGGTCGACCGGGCGGCCAACCGCCAAGCCTGTCAGGCTGCCACATCAGCCTAACGGCTAGTTTTGTTTTGGGGCTATAAATACCCCAACTCTTGGGCTGTTTTGATAAGAGTTTCAAGGAGAAAAATTTCAGTGTTTCTCTAGTGTTTAAACAAGTTTTCAAAATAGTTTTTGTGCTAAAAAGATTTCATCTTTATTGTTTTGGGTTTTTAGAAAATCAAAGAGAACTAGGTTTTTGGGATATTGTATTAGTTTTCATTTCCTATCATTTACAAGAGATTTCCCAAGTAGTTTTTCTTTGTTGCTTGTTTCCAAAAACACCTTGATTCCACACTTGAGCCTATCTTCTATCCTAATCTATTTAGGATCTTTGTTTTGTGGAAAAGAGAAAAAGAGTAGTGTTTGAGGTTGTTGATCCTCCAAGTTGTAAACCCTCCTTGTATTTGTGTATCCCTCTTTGGTAGAGGTTGATCGGAGTGGTGTTTGGATCCCTCTTCGGTAGAGGTGATTGTTGTTGTTTGGCTAAGGGCCTACCCCTCTTGTGTGAGGTGGTGTTTGTATTGAGAGAGGAGTTTGGTACTCCTTGTGTTGTAACAAATCCTCTTCGGTAGAGGTTCCCTCGGTGGAGATAGTGGATTGGAAATCCTACACGGTGGTGTAGGCGGGGATGTAGAGCTAGGTGCTCGAACCTCGAAACATATCTTGTTGTTAGCGTTTGATTCATTGTCTCTCTAACCCTCTCTCTCTTTATATTGTGCAAAGCATCATTCATAACATCATATCATATTTACTTGTGTTGAGCATAATTCATATTGCCATCTATTTGCTTGTGTTGTGCCTTGCATATTTCATATTGCTATATCTTGTATATGCTTGGTTGTTTGTGTGTGCCTCACTTATACTTAACCACAAGAGCTTCACATAGCACCTCAACCCATTCAAGGGGAATCAAGAGGAGTTAGTCCAGAGCCCTTCACGGGGAATTCGACTACACTTGTAAGTTGTATTAAGTGTGTTGCAAAATTTGCATTAGCTTCCGCATTTAGCGCATTTAGTTTCTAGATTAGCAAGTACACCTGTAGGCTGTCTAAAAAAATCACCAAGACAAGCCACCAAAACGCAGAGATCCAAGACCCAGACGCAAGGCTAAATGTGACAATCAAGACGCGAAAGTCCAAACCCGCGTCTCAGCATTAAGGCACGCGGGCCCGACACCCGCATCTCAGCCTCAAGACGTGAGAGTCCGAACCCGCGTCTCAGAACCAAGACGCGTAGGGTCCAAACCCGCGTCTCAGAACCAAGACGCGTAGGGTCCAAACCCGCGTCTCAACCTCAAGGCGCTAGGGTCCAAACCCACGTCTCAACCTCAAGGCGCTAGGGTCCAGACCCGCGTCTCGGTTACAACCACCCCGATTATGGCGCCGCTCACCGCCCATGTAGCGGGAAAGTTGGCCCTCATCGTGGAACACTTTTAGGGGGCACGATCACCCCCTAAACCTCTATAAATAGCCCCGTCACTATGAAGAAGGAGAGAACTTTTTTGGAGGGAGAGAACTTTTTAGAGGGAGAGAACTTTTGGAGGGGAGGGGGACAATCAGCATCAAGGTCAACTCTTCAGCAAGTTCGCTGCGTACGAGCTAGCTTTCGCCTACCTTCTCTTCGAGAGTTTTGGTAGACAGAGCTGAGTTACTCTTTCTACCGGCCAAAGAGGAGATCCCAGAAGGACGGTCATCTGGTCAACGGAGAACAAGATTCACTCTCCACCGCCACACGAAGAACCCAGCATTAAACAAAGGGAAAATTCAAGATTCAATATTCTCTCTCCCTTGTAACCGGAAGGAACAGTTTTTGTTGTAATCCTTTTCATTTGATTCAAGGAAAACTTTTACCGCAAATTCTCGTCTCTCTCCTTTCCCGGGTCATACAAGAGACGGCGACTCCGCTGGGGAAGACTTTCGTCACTGACGAACAGATCGTGGCGCAAGATGACGTCCACCATAAGGGGAAGATGGTCGAATCGCTCGTTGTCGAGTTCGACCAGGCGAAATACGAAGAGTTTCTCTCTTCCGGCTCCAAGAGCCCAAAGACCCGCGTCTGCCGCCGGGTCTCGACGGGGAATGGCCTCGAGGCCCAAATTGTGGCTTTCTCGAGCCCCCCTGCTGCCGACTGTGCCAAGCAAGGTACACGCGCCAACGCCTCTCAGAAGGCCTGCGTGGTCCCAGGCACATCTGCCTTTGCGACCAACCGCGTCGCACAGAACACCCGCGTCAACGTCTCTCAGGAGACCCGTGGGGTTAAACTCCCTGATGTTCAACATCAGGATGTTGTTGGTTTCTCTCCACCTCCTCGACGCAATCGAAATGCTGAGCGTCGACAGAGGAGACGTGCGCGTCAGCCGCAAGTTGGAACCGTTGGTTGTCCAACTGAGGCTGGACGCGACGTACAGTCTCGCGCCTTACCCGCGTCACGTCCAGTACGTGAAATCCGCGTTTGGCGGCCCAAGCGCGTAACTCCTCAAGTTGAGTCCCCTGAAGACCAGCTTACCAAACGCCAAAACGAAACTTCTGCGTCTCGTCTAACGCAAGAAGCACGCGCCCAGAGGCGAGGCGCCCTGCAGCCCACTCTCTCTCACGCGTCTCAGCCCGGACGCACCAGGCAGCAACGCGACACTCGCGTCTCACCTCAACAGAGACGCCAGAAGCGCGTTCCACAGTCACGACGCGGAAACCGCGTCCCTGAAGTCTGCGTCCATTCGGCACAGCACATGGATGCCTCCTGTCTTCGACGCTTTGAGACTAGTCTCTTTGATCCCTCTTCCATGGATTTGAGAGATTATCTGACAAAGAAAAGAAGTGCCCACCAGGTCACTTCATCTTGCTGCTGCCAACGGCTTATCTCCATGCTTGCGGAGTGCCGTTGCGGGTCGAGTGTGCACCAGCAGTCCTTAGCTAGGCAGCTGACCTCGATTCCCCCGTCAGCCAAAAGAAGGCGCTCCCATAGAAGGAGAGTCTTCTCTGACGTTGAGTACCCGGAGCTTACTGCTAACATGACAAGCAGGAGCAAGGGGAAACAACTTGCAGTCAGCTCAGACGAGTCCGAATCTGACTCTGAACCGGAAGGGGTGTATCGACACACTCGCACCCGGACGGGGGTCATTCCCCCAATTGACTATAATGCCTTAGCCCATGGCGTTAGAGTGAATGAGTCTCATTCTGCCATAGCAGAATCAAGGGCTTCGAACTCTTCCGTCAAGAAGGAGACCTCTGCCTACATGACAGGCACTCCTGAGGAGACGGCAAGACGTATAGAGCAGGTCCAGAAAGCACAAATGGACATGATTATTTCTCAACAGGCATCTATCGACTCCATCAAGCAGGCGCTTGTGCAGTTGCTTGAAGACAGGAGGAAATCTCCTCCTAGGAGGTCAAAGGGCAAAGGGAGAAAGGGAGAGAACTCATCTTCCGAACCTTCTGAGGAGACGCGGCAATCTACGTCCGGCTCGTCCAAGTCCTCGTCGCAAGCGAAGGGCGACCGAGACCCAGGGAAGGCTCATGCTAAAAGGATGAGTCAATTGGAGGAACGCCTCAATGCCCTTGCCAGTCGCAAAGACCTCCAAGAAGCTGGAGTGGTCCGGCCTTATCCAGCTGAGTGGGATCTAGTCCCGTACCCTCCTAAGTTCAAGGCTCCAACTCTTCAAGCCTTCGATGGGAAGGGGTCCCCTAATCAGCACATCTACTACTTCAAATCCCAAACGGAAATGTAGTAGATAATGACGCCATCCTGGCGCGACTATTCATCGGCACCCTGAAAGGGTTGGCCTTTGAATGGTTCATGAAACTCCCGGAAGGTTCTATCAAGAACTGGGGTGACTTGGAGAAGCTGTTCCTAACACGCTTCTTTGAAGATGATTCCGAGGTCACAATGCCCACCCTGTTAGCTATGAGACAGCGAAAGGGAGAGTCCGTCAAATCTTTCGTGGAAAGATTTCGGAACGTGGCACTCCGGTGTCCAAGCGGTATGACCCAGGCCACCCTAGTGGAAACATGCCGCCACAACCTCCAAACCTCACTCCTTACTCAAATAGGAGTTGCTGAAAGCCGCACCTGGAAACAATTAGTCCAACAAGGTGAACAAGCTGAGGAGATTGTTGCCCGCGTCAGGGCAGAAGAAGGCAAGCCTAGGCCGGAAAGGTCAACTAGGCGAGCGCCAGACACCTCCCTCCAGACGAAGCGGAAGGATAATTTGGCGACGGAGACCAAATCTCTCACCAAACCTCAACCAGCCAAGGCGAGTGGCTCTTCAAGCCAACCCCGCGCCAACAAGCAGTATTCCTTCAAGGAGGAACATGTCGATTCGCTCTTCAAGCTACTCAACAAGAGCAATCGACTGAAGCTCCCTGAAATTAGGCGCCCGGAGGAAGTCGGCAAGACCGACAATCCCAACTACTGCATGTACCACAGGATGTTGGGACATCCTACCAAAAGCTGCTACGTCTTCAAGGACATCCTTCAGGCTCTGATTGACGCGGAGGTGCTAAAGCTCCGACCAGAGCAGAAGAAGGTCACGGCTAATGTGACGTCGGTTCTCCAGTTCGGAAGACAACCTCCAACGCCTGCGGGGGTAACTCCTATTCCAAAGGGAGAATTAAGAGTGGTCAACACAGACCCTCACCAGCAGCAGGAGAAGGGCGTGGTACCCGTCCCTACGCCTCAAGGGGAAATTATGTGGGTCCACCCTGACCTAGTGGGCAGCCAGCAGTGGACTACTGTAACCAACAGGAAATCCAAAGGCAAGGCAAAAGCTTCGTCCTGCCATGTGGTATGTGCTTCCTCCCGGGAAGCAGAGGATGATGTTCCCTCACTGACTGATTCAGAAGAGGAAACAATAGTCTTGGCCGCAGAGCCCAACCAACCAATGACGGGGACTCGTTCAGGACAGCCCTACTTGAAGCAGTACGGCGAAATGGCGGCAAACCCTCCACAACCGGCTGCAGAGCCAACTAGGCCCTCCACGAAGCCACCAGTGGAGAAACAAATAGAGACTCGATTCTCTCGAGTCCTTCAAAAGGGTATAGCGGAAGGATCCACAATGCCTTACCGCTTTGATGTCTTGGCTCAATTGGCCAACATCCCGGCACGGATCACCCTGTATGAGCTTCTAAGACTATCAAAGTCGACCCGGGAGGCTCTACAAGAAGCTCTGGCAAATGCTGAGGTCTTTATGACCCAGGTGCCAAAGAAGGAAGATGTAGAGAATTGTCTCCACACCTCCCAGAATGCTCCCTGCATTACCTTCACGGCAGATGATATGCAGGTTAAAGGGAAGCATGATCGACCCCTGTACTTCACAGGTTATATCGGATCATCTGAAGTGAACCGCATTCAGGTAGATCCAGGGTCCGCACTGAGCATCATGCCCCGCCGAGTCATGCAACACCTCGGCATCCCTACTCACCGTCTGAGCCCTACACAGACGACCATCTACGGGTTCAATGCCAATGGCACCCGTCCGATGGGGAAGATCAAGCTCAAGTGCCAGATTGGGAGCCTCAAGTCGGAGGTGACGTGCTACGTTATCGACGCCGACACTTCCTACAATCTGCTGCTGGGACGACCATGGATTCACCGCAACTCCATCGTTCCCTCCACTCTTCACCAAGTCATGAAATACATTGACGCGAGTGGGAAGGTGCAAATGTTGGTTGCCGAAAGGTATCCGTTTAAGGGGGTCGAAAATTATTTCACGGACTCCCTCCTATATCAGGATCCGGTGGATGAAACCCCGCAACTGGAAGTGCCAGACTCTGGTAATGAGGCTGACACTGAGCCGAGCAAGAAGAGTGCCTGTGAAAGTTGGAACCACTTGTAAAGAGCACTAATAAGCTCGATGTTGATAATACCACCGACGATGCAGGCGGCTGGTATATTAATGAGAATTTAGACTTTGAGTATTTTTCTGCGTGTGCATCCGATTCGATACCGTCGGATACTAGTACCGACATAGACGATGATATCTGGTCGGCAATGGATGCTTTGACATCATTGCATGTACCAGTAAAATCATCTTTCGGGACATACCAGGATAATGGATATGCGCAGGAATCTATATTCATGGTCCCGACAAGACGAAAAGGCCAAAAACCAATTCTTTTTAGGCGAATCTCGTCTGAACCAACTCCCCGCGAAGAATCGGAAAGCGAGGAGGAATCCCCTCAGCTCGACCATTATGAATCAAAGCGCTCAGAATGATGAAGCAAATGGGGTATGATCTAACCAACAAGCCCGGGTTGAACTTCGGCAAAGGAAGGAGAACCCTGCTTCGATCGTTTGTGCCGAAAGGGAAGGCCCCTGATTATTATCATCGGACGCGCAGGGGGTTGGGCTATGTATCAACTCCAATCCCATCAGCCTCCGGTTCTCAAGAATCGTCGAACAACGATCACTCTTCAGACACATCATCTTGGGGGTCAGATGTCAGTGTCGGCAACATCTTCAAGAAACTTTCAGTGAACATGGTTTCAACAAGCCGCCTGGAAGATGGAAATGAAGAAATGATCCAATCTGATACAGATCCATGGATCAAACATTTAAATGCTCTTTGGGATACCGCTTTGAACAGCGTGAGCCACCCACAGAAGACAAGGTTGTTCAGATCAATCTAGGAGATGAGGCTAACCCTAAGCCCATCTTCATAAGTGACGGCCTGTCACCATCGGAGAAGAAGGATTTAATATCTCTTGTACAAGAGTATATAGACGTCTTCGCCTGGAATTATGAGGACATGCCAGGACTTGACCCTCAAGTGGCCATGCACCGCCTCAACATCAATTCGGACGTAAAGCCTGTCAAACAACAGCAGCGACGGTTCCGCCCAGAAATAATGGAGGCAATTCAATCAGAAGTCAGAAAACTTATTGATTCTGGCTTCATCAGGGAAGAACAGCATCCCGATTGGGTAGCCAACATCGTCCCCGTCTCCAAAAGAACGGGAAAATCCGGATCTGCATCGACTTCCGTGATCTAAACGAGGCCTGCCCTAAGGACGAATTCCCATTGCCGATCACAGATGTCATGATTGACAATACTTGTGGATTCGAACGAATGTCCTTCATGGACGGATTCTCAGGATACAATCAAATCAAAATGTATCCTGACGACGAAAAGCACACCTCCTTCATGACTCCTCTAGGGGTATATTGCTATACTGTCATGCCTTTTGGACTGAAGAATGCAGGGGCAACCTACCAAAGGGCCATGAATGCCATTTTCCATCAGCAAATACGCAAAACGGTGGAATGTTATGTTGATGACATTGCGGTGAAAAGTCGTATTAAAGGAGATCACATAGCTGATTTGAAGGTGGTCTTCGACATCATGCGGGCTCATCAATTGAAGATGAACCCCGCCAAGTCCTTCCTGGGGGTAGCCAGTGGCAAATTCCTAAGATTTGTTGTGACTTCCACAGGAATCCATTTGGATCTGGAGAAAGTCCGCGCTATCCAAGAGATGCAACCCCCGAGAAACCTCAAGGAACTCAGGGGTTTACAGGGTCGATTGGCGTACATCCACAGGTTCATCTCAAACCTCTCCGGAAGATGCCAACCCTTCGCTAAGCTGATGAAGAAGGGTGTCTCATTCATTTGGGATGACGCTTGCCAACAAGCGTTCGAGGAAATCAAGCAATACCTCACCCAACCACCAGTCCTTGCAGCCCCGGTGTCCGGAAAGCCTTTCCTAGTGTACGTCCGGGCAATGGACCATTCTTTGGGAGCTCTACTAGCTCAGAATGATGAAGAAGGACGAGAACAGGCAATCTACTATCTGAGTAGAACAATGATCGAAGCCGAACATCGGTACAACCCGATCGAGAAGGAATGTTTGGCACTAGTGTTCGCCATTCAGAAAATGCGACACTATCTGGTAGGCCAGACTATAAATGTCATATCAAAAGTCAACCCTCTGAGGTTACTTATGACTAAACCTTCATCGCTAAATGGCCGACTGGCAAAATGGGCCATATTGCTATCCCAGTATGATATGCACTTTCTGCCGCAGAAAGCCATAAAGGGACAAGCGGTCGCAGACTTCCTAGCTGAACACCCAGATCCGAGGGCAGCCAAAGTCTACGAGGATCTCCCAGACGAAGTGGCCGAAGTCTACCTGACTCAGACGTCGTTCGAAAGTCAAGTGTGGCAACTTTTCTTCGACGGTGCATCAAGGACAAGCCCCAAGGGACACGTAGTGGCGGGGGTAGGAGTAGTACTTGTCTCCCCACAAAATTATGTGATCCCCCGAGCTGTCTCGCTAACAGAGCCTTGTTCCAACAATGTGGCGGAGTACAATGCTCTATTAATCGGGATGCAGCTCGCCGATGAGATTGGCATTAAAAATCTCGAGGCATACGGTGACTCTAAACTCATCGTCAGCCAAATTCGCGGGGAGTACGAGGTCAGACATGAAGACTTGGTACCCTATTACAATGCAACTATCCGCATGGCCGAGGGATTTACAAGCTTCTACATCGACCATGTACCGCGCAGGCAAAATGCGCACGCAGATGCACTCGCATCCCTGGCTGCCTCCTTAGCTCTTCCAGCTGGGGCAATGGAGAAGATATTCGTCTACAGCCACGACCTGTATTGCCCGAGAAATGCTCTCGAGGATTATCAAGAGTCAACGGGAGGTCGTCACCGCGAAGAAGCACTTGAAGCGTCAACCGGTCCAGAACTTAAAGACTGGCGATTCCCCTACATCGACTATGTCTTGTACGGCATCCTGCCTGAGGACGCCAAAGAGGCGATTGCCATTCGAAGGAAAGCCCCTAAGTTTTACTATAATGCGATTACACGAACATTGTATCGTCGATCGCATGACGGGATCTTACTCCGGTGCCTCTCACCAAAGGAGGCCCAGGAGGTATTGAAAGAGGCCCACGACGGTACATGCGGAGCCCATCAACCTGGCCCAAAATTGGCACATCGACTCCAAAGGTTGGGTTACTATTGGCCCAAGATGGTTGCCGACGCCGTCGCCTATGCCAAAAGATGTCACGCTTGCCAAATACATGGAGATTTTATCCATCAAGCACCAGGGTACCTCCACTCTACGACCTCTACATGGCCATTTGAGATGTGGGGGATGGATGTGGTTGGTCCTATCAGCCCACCATCATCAAAGGGATATCGGTTCATTCTAGCAATAACTGATTACTTTTCCAAATGGGCCGAAGCCATTCCTTTGAAGGAGGTGAAATCGTCGAACGTGATCAAGTTCGTGAAACATCACGTTATTTACCGTTTCGGCGTACCTCGGCGAATTGTCCATGACAATGGACCCCAGTTCATCAGCCAGGCATTCCAGAGATTCTGCGCTAAGTTCAGAGTCCAGAGTGTGCCTTCAACGGCATACTATCCTGCCGCTAATGGCCTCGCAGAAGCTTTCAACAAGACCATTGGCAAGCTTCTCAAAAAGTTCGTCTCGAAGAGTCAACGCGACTGGGACGAAAAGCTAGGCGAATGCTTATGGGCCTATCGCACAACAGTGCGAACCCCGACTAAAGCCACGCCGTTTTCCTTGGTATACGGATGTGAGGCCGTGCTTCCCC
This sequence comes from Agave tequilana, assembly GCA_038442645.1. Classification (NCBI taxonomy): domain Eukaryota; kingdom Viridiplantae; phylum Streptophyta; class Magnoliopsida; order Asparagales; family Asparagaceae; genus Agave; species Agave tequilana. The sequence continues at coordinate 64,527 of JAVJIF010017247.1, forward strand.
TGGAAATCCAAATTCCATCTCTACGCGTCGTCTTGACAGCGGAGATGACGACAGAGGAGAAGCATCGACAGCGACTCCAGGAACTGGAGGCCTTAGACGACAAGCGTCTGCAAGCCCAACAGCAAATCGAGCTCTACCAAGCTCGAATCACCAGAGCCTTCAACAAGAAAGTTAAAGTATGAACTTTTAAGAAAGGCGATCTTGTCTTAGCCGTCAGAAGACCCATGGTGATGACGCACAAGACAAAAGGAAAATTCCAACCCAAATGGGAAGGACCATTTGTAGTAGAGTCAGTCTACTCAAATGGGTCATATCGCCTCATAACTTCAAATGGCGATACACTCATGATGGCGATCAATGGCAGGTTCCTGAAGAAATACTATCCTTAGATGGTATTCTTCTGCTGATCAAGTTAAAAGTACACCTCTGATCAAAATAAGAAGAGCTTCTTCATTGATATCCAACGCCTCCAACGGCTAAGGATAGAGAAAAATGTTGGCTTTTTAACCCAACATAAGTCTTCGACAACTTATCATGCTGAGGGGAATAGCATGGCTAGCCCAACTCAAACGGTAGTTGGTAAAGGCACCTCAAATCCGTTGATAGCTGAGGGTTTGCTAAAAAATCCTAAGTGGACTTGGCTCCACCCCTTCCTCCAAAATCCCCTACCAATTCTCATCCACAGAATGGTAGGTCTACAAAATACAACCATTACTAAGTTAACACTATACCTCTGGTAATGGAAACTTTTCAATATCCCTTGTCGAGTAAAAATTTTGCTTGTCAACTCTACACGGAGTACCAAATTTTCAAATTTGCCAAGTTAACACTACACCTCTGGCACTTCAAACTTTCACTTGTCAATTCTCACCAATAGAATGACAGGTCCTCAAAGTTGCTCTCATCATGAGACAATCTTTGTCAAGTTAACATCACACCTCTGACAAATTGCTGTTAAAGTTCAACACCACACCTCAAACAGTAACCAAGTTTCTGCCAGGTTTAATATCACACCTCTGACAGTCACTTTTCTTCAGACTTCCATATCGAAGCTGAAATGGATGATGCCAAGTTAACACCACACCTCTAGCATCCAAGTCATTGCTAAGTTCAACAATACACCTATGGCCATGACTTTCCCTCGGACTTCCTTATCCAAGCCGAGATGACCAATGCTAAGTTCAACATTACACCTCTAGCATTCCCTCATTGTCAAGTTAAACATTACACCTATGACAGTGACACTTCTGAGTTAAGTTAATATCTCACCTCTGGCTCACATCCTTGTCAAGTTAACATTACACTTCTGACAAGACTACTTTCAACCCGTTAAGTTAATATAACACCTCTGACGGTAACAAACTTTCCTAGATTCCCCACGAGTCTAGTCCCACTTGTTATTCTCTTCAGCAGAATAACAAGTCTACCTAAAAACATTGTTAGGTTAATACTACACCATCAACAGTGTTTCCCTCAAATCCCCAGTTGAGCCCAATCAAGTTAATCCCAAACACTTGATAAAAGTTCACCCTCCCTGGGGGTACCAATTCTACTTGTCACTTTCTCTTATAAAGTGACAGGTCCACTAAAAATTATTTCATCTTTGTCAAGTTAATATTACACCTCTGACAGTACTTTGAGAGTTCCTGAAATAGGATCTTTCCCTCCAAAGTTTGACTTGTTGAGATTATCATCATAATTTTGACAAAGTCAGAGATTCTTTGCTTCTATGGGTCTAAGACAAAAAAAAAGTTCAAGACAATGAAAGAGGCAAAAAGAAAAGTGTCACTTTTATTTATTTTCAAGCATATGAAAGTGATACAAAACGCTCTCTTATACAATAAGATTGAGTGTTACAATTAAGGAGTACAAAGAAGTCCCTCTCTCTCTCAGAGGTTGCACTCACTCCTTGAAACCGCATCTAGTTCCAAGTGCACGTGGCTACAATAGAAGCTGGTTACACCACGATGCATGATGTAAACATCGAAAGCGCCCTAGCTGACTAAGCTAAGAGCAATGGTGTTCTTGAGGTCTGGTGGCAACAGAAGGTCTTGCAACCCTTCGTTCAGGCGCGTCTCTTTCCCTAGCAGGCCATCCAACGGACATAGACTGTCCTTGATGTCACTTCTGGGGTGGGAGAGGAAGAGGATCTTATCCGCCACCACAACCGCCGGAGCCCTCATCGCCGTCATGCATAGCCTGACCATCTCTTGCCAGCAGGCATGAATGGCGAAGCAGATCTGAAGAGACCTTGGCGAGGGTTGGGTCCTCGTCAGAGACGTAATATACTCTCTTATAGGTGACGAGGACCATAATATACTCTCTTATAGGTGAACATCGAACAAGTTCGCCGGCCAAAGCATCCTTCCAGGGGCCCAGCAAACCAGCAAGCCTACCTGCAAGAAATGAAACAAAAGGAATCAGAACAATCTGCAACTTAGTATGCTTCAACAGAGAAAAACTAAGTCGCAAGTGCGGACTGCAGACGCGGGAATGATCCACGCAGTCAGCCAAGCAGACGCGGGAATGACCCACGCAGTGAGCCAAACTGCTGCGTCAGCAGAGACAAACGCGAATCAAAAACGCGGTCTCGTTCTGCGCCCAAGTCGAAAGCACAAACGCCGAAAAGGCACAGACGCCGAAAGTTGCCATCTCCTTGTTGAGTGAACAAGAGTTGCAAGGCTCGGGTCTGAAACCTTTTTGGAATTCGTTCAAAGCAGTGGCTATAAAATGCGCCAAGACAGTGGCTTAGAAACGCAAGCTTTGTGAACAAAGCCAGCGCCAAGTGCCAAAGACCCCTGCACTCGCGTCTAGAGAAGTTTAATTCTGTGGCGCAAATTCCAGAAGGAATGCACCAACACAGACTTCGTGAGGGGGTCCAGATAATGCCAAGGTACAGGCCGTGGTAAATTAAAATATCAAGGCTAATCGGGACGGTGTACCAACAAAGGCTTCTACCAAGAGTCGGACTCTCCGCGTCCAGACGCGGACGTGCAAGATGATCAAAGAGACACTATGCCCCGAAGAGACCAAACAGGAGCATACAAGCCCTGGGTCATCTTCATCCACAGAGCCATCCTCATCCATGGAAACAACACTTTGAAGAAGATGAAGGTTCTCAGAGCGCTCGTTCTCGAAAAGAAAACAGTCCAAAGATCGGATTGAAGGGAGAGGGTGCGCCCTATTTATAGGCAGCCCCCGATGACTGCAATCAATGATCTCTTAATCTGAACCGTCGGCCTTAATGACCGCACGGTTGTCAAGATCCACTAAGGGACTGACGCGTGTAACGCCGCTTCGAGAACCGTCGCAGGCGCCAATCTCTAACCACCCGCATCGGTTCCTCATTAAAGGGAATTGACGCTCAAGACCAATAAGAAGCCGCCATCGTGGATACGATCTCCGAAGAAGAAGGCAGGCTTCTCCAGCTTGATGCCAGCATCCGTTGTGAATGCTGCATCAGTCATAAGCACCCGAAGAGTCCTCATGTCAACATTCGAGAGCTTCTCCTCACGAGCCTGCGACTTGTCAGCAGTCACAGGAACAGTCCTTTGTAACACAAAGGTCAAGTCCCGGTCAGCACCACCTACATGTCCAAAGTGGCGCGTCTTGGCAAGTGGAGTAGTGGGGTGTGGCGCTGCAAAAAGAAAAGGACACTTAGTTGGATACTCTATCAAAAGTAAGGAAAAAATGCTAAGTGTTCATAACCCACACGCAGAAGAGACACTGGACGCAGGAGTTATCAAATCCGCGTCCAGACCTGCGAAATCGCGTCCAAACGCGGAAGAGATACTGGACGCAGGAGTTATCAAATCCGCGTCCAGACCTGCGAAACCGCGTCCAAACGAAGAAGAGATACTGGACGCAGGAATTATTAAATCCGCGTCCAGACCTGCAGGATCCGCGTCTCCACCACATTCTCCTTGATGTCACTTCTGGAGTGCGAAAAGAAGGGAGTTATCCACCTTAACCCTTCCATCACCATAATCGCCAGAAGTTAAGGAGAGTAACTCCCTTTCACATCCCCAGATATCTAAGTGCTTGAACTCGGACGCTAGATTCATCAAAATCAGCAGCTGATGAAACAGAACGCAAAGATCAAATCTGCGTTCTGTGAACCAAGTCCGCGTCTGAACTCTTCACAATTGGAAATATCCTAAGTGAAGAGTCCAAAAGGCAGGACCTAATGGCACCGGGTCATCAAACCCGCGCCTCGGCTATCAACTCAAAGACTGCGTCTGGGAATCAAACACGATTTAAATTTGTGTGTTCTTAAGGGTTCTTTGAACTTCCTTTAATGGCGAAATTCACGCCTAAAAGGCAGTTACCTTGGACACCTTGGAGAACAATATCCTGCGCAGAGGAGGAGCTGCCCCTCCGGCCTCGGCGACGGTCGCCTTTGAAGAAGAAGCAGTCGGCTTGGTCTTGGGTGCCATTGCTAATTCGATCCAAGTTTAAACAGATGAACGGAAAAGGGAAATTCTCTTTCTAAATTCTATCAGCGAGTGCGTTCGGAGAAGAAGAGGAATCTTCCCAACTGTGGCCTTTTATAGGCACAAGGATTCGCGAAGATACGCAGCGTATGGCCCGATGAATTCTGCGGCGAATCTCTGTTCGACGTGTGGAACAAAATCACTTTAACGCACAGAGAAGATCATGCGCCACGATTCTGCGGCGAATCTCTGTTCGACGCGTGGAACAAAATCACTTTAACGCACAGAGAAGACCATGCGCCACGACTCGGCAGTGAATCGTCGCTCGACACGTGGCACGGATCATTTAATGCGCCGGAAAATCCACGCGCCAAAAGGCGAAATCCCGTCGGTTCCCCAGGCCAACTGGCAGAGCAATCATGACGTGGCACGGACTCGCACCCGACGGCCATGTCTCTTCGAGGGATATGCCCTATCAGCATCGCCATAAATGCGCCCAGACAATCGCGTCTATATTCAAAAGATGCGTCTTTCCGAAATTCGCATCTTCAGCTGAACATCGCGTCTGCCTTATGAAGATCAGTCGCGTTTCCATTGCCAAAAGGTCGCGTCTCACTAAGAAGTCGCGTCTTTAAAGCAGTCTCATCTCCGCTTTTCAAAAAGGAACCTGCGTTCGGCCTCCTACTTCTGCAAAATCAGTTCAACAGTACACTGACGCAAGCAGACGACCAACCACTCTTGGCTTAAAGCGCACCCGTGACAGACTTAAAAGCAAACGGGGAGGTTTAGACTGTGTATCTAGACACTCAACATGATCAACTCTGGTGGCTTCAAAGAGTTCAACAGTACACTCACGAAGACCAACTCCAGAATAGATCAAACCTGGAGCATTAATAGTCTAGTCATGAAGGCAAATGCAGCTAGAATCCAAAGTATTTCGAAATCCGTCCCAGTTAACCGCGGAATATCGAAAACTTTGGAGGGGGTTCTGTAGGCTGTCTAAAAAAATCACCAAGACAAGCCACCAAAACGCAGAGATCCAAGACCCAGACGCAAGGCTAAATGTGACAATCAAGACGCGAAAGTCCAAACCCGCGTCTCAGCATAAGGCACGCGGGCCCGACACCCGCATCTAAGCCTCAAGACGCGAGAGTCCGAACCCGCGTCTCAGAACCAAGACGCGTAGGGTCCAAACCCGCGTCTCAGAACCAAGACGCGTAGGGTCCAAACCCGCGTCTCAACCTCAAGGCGCTAGGGTCCAAACCCGCGTCTCAACCTCAAGGCGCTAGGGTCCAGACCCGCATCTCGGTTACAACCACCCCGATTATGGCGCCGCTCACCGCCCATGTAGCGGGAAAGTTGGCCCTCATCGTGGAACACTTTTAGGGGGCACGATCACCCCCTAAACCTCTATAAATAGCCCCGTCACTATGAAGAGGGAGAGAACTTTTTTGGAGGGAGAGAACTTTTTAGAGGGAGAGAACTTTTGGAGGGAGGGGGACAATCAGCATCAAGGTCAACTCTTCAGCAAGTTCGCTGCGTACGAGCTAGCTTTCGCCTACCTTCTCTTCGAGAGTTTTGGTAGACAGAGCTGAGTTACTCTTTCTACCGGCCAAAGAGGAGATCCCAGAAGGACGGTCATCTGGTCAACGGAGAACAAGATTCACTCTCCACCGCCACACGAAGAACCCAACATTAAACAAAGGGGGAATTCAAGATTCAATATTCTCTCTCCCTTGTAACCGGAAGGAACAGTTTTTGTTGTAATCCTTTTCATTTGATTCAAGGAAAACTTTTACCGCAAATTCTCGTCTCTCTCCTTTCCCGGGTCATACAACACCTATTCACCCCCCCCTCTAGGTGTGCTTTTTAATTGGTATCAGAGCCAACGCTCCTGATACTTAGGCTTAACATCCTAGGAGTGAGATCCATTTGTTTGCTAATCTATATTCGCATTTGCTTGTTTGCACACATATAGCTTGGACCCATGGACTTCATGACCCCACCTATGTTTGACCCTTCCAACATCATTGTTTGGAAGATTAGGATGTCCGTTTATTTGCAAACCCTAGGACATAAGGTTTACCTTGCCATTACCAAGGAATCCTACCTTAGTGATAGCAAGTATATAGGGGCCAATGCACAAGCCCTAGAGGCTATTAGAAGCACGCTACCAAAAGAATATCTTATGCATGTTTCTAATCTTGATTCCGCTTTTGCAGTGTGGAACAAGTTGACAACCACAACCACCACCTCCAAGCTTCAATTGCCAATTCAACCGGAGGAGTCTAGTGGAGAATCCGATTCTCAATGCTATATGATCCAAGGGAATGACTCCCTTGAGGTACAATCGGAACTTCAACTAGATAGTGATAATGCTAGTTCTTCATGTAATGATTTTGTTGATCCACATGCTTTGAATGAAGAACTATCCATTGTGTGTGAAAAATTGATAGAAAAATATAAGATTTTGAAAAAGAAAAGTTTAGAAATTGAAAAAGAAAATAAAAGTTTGCATTCTAGACTTGACATTGTCTTGCAAGAGAAAGATGAGATTTTGGATGAAAGGGATTCATTAAAATCTCAACTTGATCTCGTTTTAAATGAAAATAAAATTTTGAGAAATAAAAATGATTGTGATGATTTGTTGAAGAAAAATGAGTTTTTATCCTCAAAATTAGATTTTGTTTTAAATAGTAATGATTCTTTGGAAAGAGAAATAGATTTTATTACAAAAGAATTAGATATTTGTGTAAAGAAAAATAAGTCTTCGAAAAATGATATTGTTTCACAGGTCGTGCAGGACTTCTCGAAGATTGCAGCTCCATTGACCAAGCTTACCAGAAAGGGAGAGAAGTACATATAGACTGAGGAGTGTGCGTCTGCTTTTGAGGAGTTGAAAAACAAGTTGATTTCGGCTCCAATCTTGAAGACACCCTTAGGGACAGGAGGTATGGTTGTGTATTGTGATGCCTCAGGGAAGGGCCTTGGATGCGTATTGATGCAGCATGGACATGTGGTGGCTTATGCATCCAGGCAATTAAAGCCTCATGAGAAGAACTACCCAACGCATGATTTAGAGCTGGCAGCTGTGATCTTTGCGTTGAAGATTTGGAGGCATTACCTGCTTGGTGACCGAGTGTTGATTTACACTGATCACAAGAGCCTGAAGTACATTTTCACTCAGAAGGAGTTGAACATGAGGCAGAGGCGATGGCTTGAGTTGATGGCAGATTATGATATAGATCTGCAGTATCATCCTGGCAAGGTTAATGTTGTACCAGATGCCCTGAGTAGAAGGCCAGAAGCAACATGGCTATGTTGCTCACTCAGCAAGAGAAGTTACTCAAAGAGATGAGGCGGCTAGATTTGATGGTGACTCGGAGGACCAGTGGATCCGTGCAGTTGATGGCATTTCAGATCCAGCCAACATTGATGGAGGAGATCAGAGAAGCTCAGAAAGAAGATCCCAGACTGTTGAAGTTTAGAGAGCAAGTGGAAGCGGGGCTGATATCGGATGTTTGCATACATCCTGATGGTGCACTCTATTTCAGGGGCAGAATTTGTGTGCCTCAGGGGGAGATTAGACAGAAGATATTAGCTGAGACCCATAGCTCAGCTTACTCTATACACCCTGGAGGAACTAAGATGTATCAGGATCTGAAGCAACATTTCTGGTGGAATGCGATGAAAAGGGAGATTGCACAATTTGTGGCGAAGTTGTCTAGTGTGTCAGCAAGTGAAGGCTGAACACCAGAGACCAGCTGGATTACTACAGCCTTTGCCAATACCAGAATGGAAGTGGGAGCATGTTACTATGGATTTCGTCACCGCTCTACCCCGCAGTCCAAAGGGGAATAATGCAGTATGGGTAGTTGTTGACCGTCTCACTAAGTCAGCACATTTCATACCATTCAGAGTGGGACAATCTATGGAGCTTCTAGCAAACAAGTACATGAGGGAGATTGTTCGACTGCATGGAGTTCCAGTCATTATCGTGTCGGACAGGGACACGAGGTTCAGATCTCGCTTCTGGGAGAGCCTTCAAGAGAGTCTGGGGACCCGTCTGAAGTTCAGCACATCTTATCATCCAGAGACGGACGGGCAGTCTGAACGGACCATTCAGATCCTAAAAGACATGTTGAGGTCTTGTATGATAGACTTCAGGGATCGTGGGAAGACCACCTACATTTGTCAGAGTTTCCTACAATAATAGTTATCAGGCGAGCATCAAGATGGCTCCATTCGAAGCCCTTTACGGCAGGAGATGCAGATCACCATTGTGTTGGGATGAAGTTGGTGAGAGAAGGCATTTGGGACCGGATGTGATAGTACAGGCAGTGGATAAGATCAGGACCATCCAAGAGCACCTTCATGCAGCACAGGACAGACAAAGAGTTCGGCAGATTCTAAGAGAAGACCGTTGGAGTTTCAGGCTGGAGAGCATGTGTTTCTGAAGATATCTCCGACCAAGGGAGTGATCAGATTTGGTGCACGTGGGAAGCTGAGTCCGAGTATATAGGCCCGTTTGAGATATTGGAGCGAGTTGGAGAAGTGGCCTACAGGTTGGCACTGCCTCCATCACTGGAAGGAGTGCACAATGTGTTTCATGTGTCACAGCTGAGAAGATACATCAGGGATGAGAGCCATGTATTGGATTATTCAGAGTTGGAGTTGCAGCCGGATTTGTCATATACTGAGCAACCAATGGATGTTGTGGACAGAAGTGGCAAGACCCTGAAGAACCGGACCATCCCGTTGGTGCTTGTTTCGTGGACACAGGCATAGTCCGGGAGAAGCGACTTGGGAGAGGGAAGACGTCATTCGTGACCGTTACCCGCATCTGTTCGAACCTTGAGTGGTAATATTCTCTTGTACTCCATCTTTTGTCTTATCAATTATTTATTTACATGTTCACCTCTTACTTTATAGAAATTTCGAGGACGAAATTTTTGTTAGGTGGGTAGATTGTAGCACCCCGTACCCGGGATAAGTACCCAGATACGAGTCCCAAAATTTTTTTCGACCATATCGCTCATTTCCTTCCTGTGTGTGTTTTAGAGTTGTTATTACTTATATTCTTGAGTATCGGATCTGAATTCTCAGACCGAGAGTAAGTCCTGACCCGGACCGGGAACCTGATACCAACTAGTAGCCCGATTTGACTTTCTGGTAGTCCGATTTGACCGATTTCAGTTTTAGAGACTGTTTTCTAATATTTTAGATTTTTTATGATTTTCTAGAATTTTTCAAAATTTTTGTGCAAAATCTCCAAAATCGGTGTCGGTCGGCATCGCTGATCGATTCCCGGATTTTTAGTTTTCAAATGGGTTAAAATTTCAGAAATGGCTTTCACAGTACCTCTTAGAATTTCATTTTCTATCTAAATACATTTTTTGGGATTTTTCTAAATTTATCAAAATTTGACCGATTCTGGTGTTGGCCGGTATTGCCAGAAGATTCCAGGGTTTTTAATTTGAAAACTACATCGAATTTCTCAAATCCGATTTCACCATGTATCTTAGAATAATATTTGCTATTTTTGAGAATTTTTCGGTACGTTTCTGAAACAGTCAAATTTTCGTCTTATTTAAATAATAATATTTTACCGGTGATTTCTTTTCTGCTTTTCCCTCCTCTACTCTCCTACTTTATGCTACCAAAAATTATAACAAATAAAATAGGTAATAATAAAAAATTTTAAAACATTTATTTTCCTTATTTTTTTCAATTTCTTTCTTTTCTTTCTTTTTCTTTTCTTTCACCTTGATATTTCCCCCTTAATCAACGGCTTAATCCTCGCTTGCCGCCACTGCAGCCCGACAGCCATGGGCTGCGCAGCCCTATCACCTTCCCCTAAGCCATCAAATCTTCCTCCCTCATCACCTATTATTACACACAAACATCACCATTCATTTCCAAAGAATCAAAAATTCAAAAGAAAATCAACTTCACCTTCATCTCTTTCAACCACAAAAACCCACTCACGCACCTTTCATGGCCGCCGCATCCACCTTCACCACCACTGCCTCCGGCCACTCTAAGCCACCCATTCAACTCCCCAACACTCTCTTCACACCACCATCCCCTTCCACCACCAACAACCTCCCATCACCCCCAATTTCACCAAAACCCACCTCCATTACCACAACTCCATCTCCAAAATTCACCATCACCACCACCAAATTCTCCATTCTAATCAACCCAACATCATCTCCTCCTCCACCTCTACTCCCCATCACCTCAAAACATCACCACAACCACCACAACCAACCACCACCACCATCACCACCTCCACCACCAACAACAAAAACACCACCAAAAACAACTCACTCCTTCTCCCCCCAGCCCGCGCGCGCCCTGCCCCGGCGCCGCCGCAAGCCGGCCGGCGGCCACCGCCGGCGGCCGACCACCCTCCCTCCTTCTTCTCTTTCTTTCTTTCTTCTTTCTTCTTTTCTTTTCCTTCTTCTTTTCATTTCATTCTCTTTCTTCCCTAATAAAACATACTTTTCTCTCCTTTCCAAAAATATCTCTCCCTTCATTCCTTTATTTACTCCCCTATTTTACAACTCTACCCCCTTTCATTTCTATTTCTAATTTCCTTTTAAAAACACTATATTTTCTCTCTTTTCTCTCTTCTTCTTCCTACAACTTTCTCTCTCTCCTCTCTCTCTTCCCTCTCTCTTTCCCTCTCAAATATTTATATAAATATTTTAAATTATATATTTTAAAATACAATTACGGGCTAGCGGATTCCTTGTGCGGATCGCAGATTTTCTGGACTTTTAACCGGTATTTCGCCCCGGTTTCAGGCGAGTGCTTATCACTAATTTTAAAAATTATTACCATTGTATTTATAACATAATATTGACATGTGGAGACTTTAATGTGCCTAATACTTGCTATTATAATTTTTAGTATATAATTGCCATGCTACTTTAATTCTGATAATTACCATGCTATATTAAATCCGAAAATTATCATGCTATATTTAATTTCGATAATTACCATGCTATATTTATTCCCGATAATTGTCATGCTATATTGATTCCAATAATTACCATGCTATATTTGACACCAGTATTTGCTATGCTATATTTGACACCGGTATTTATCATGCCATATTTGACACCGATGTTTGCCATGCTACACTTGACCCGTGACGTCTGACACGACACTTGACATGTTACACTGATATGTTATTCATGACCCTGGCACTTGGTATTTACACCGGTACTCGAGAGATGACATACTTGACACCTGCACCTGACACATGGTATATGATATGCTTTCATGTGGTACAAATACCTGAACTTGACATCTTGACCCTTGACCGGGACATTACTACCCCTGATACCTGTATTTTATGTGACATATTCATGACTATCACTTTTACGGGGACTTGGCATGACTATATATTATTACCATATATTTGGTTACTCCTGAACTCCTGTACTCCTGTATACTTGAACCCCTGAAATAGGGAGGCTCCTGACATTACTCCTGATATTATACTCCTGTTGACCCCCTAATAGGATAACCATGGATATTATACATTTATGAATACCCCCGCGAACATTATATTTGAGACTCTGTTATATTTAAAAATTTATACCGGGATGGGGAAAATTGATGGGTATCGATATAGCTTCTGTGTTATGGTGACCATAAATATGTTGTAAAACTTCATGTAGGATTCGACCTAGAGGCCACCAGGCGTTTCGAGGGGTATACTGGCACCCCTACCCCCTGCCTGCCTGTCCGGGTATGCTATAATCCCCTAGAAATATCCTGTGGGGAACGGTGACACTCTATTCCTGTTCGGGCGTTTATACTAAGACCTTCGGGCATATAGTAAGTCCCAGTGCCTAGCGGTACGTTCCGGTTCAGTACCGGATACTCCTGGACCATTGTCCCGGGCATGCACGGGACCCATTCTAAACATGGTTCGTCGTTCCTCATCAATTTCCAATAACTAGCCTCGCTTGATTTGTATGCAGAGGTATATGGCACCGGTCATATACCAAAACA
>JAVJIF010017248.1:0-80172 GCA_038442645.1 Agave tequilana
CTGCTCACTTGCACTCCAGTTACAGTTAATTTTGTGGTCATACAAATTTGTAACATTTTTTTATTTATTTAAAAAAATTTTAATATTTAACTTTTTTAATATTTATTTGCAGTATTAAAACTTTTAAAATTACTAAATAGTTAATTTTGTGGTCAACTTTTTCACTTACGACTTATACATCACGACAACCAAAACACCGTAAAGTACAATACACTTTCTAACTTTACATTTTATATTACCAATCAACCCCGTAAAATTTACATACATGTAACTCATTTACAATTATAAAAGACTTTATCAATTACAACTACGAATTACGGCCATTACGACAACCAAACAGACCCTATAGTTGCACATTTGAAATTGAACCTGTTCGCCAAATGAATGCAAAGACCCGAGAAATTAAATACTGAATTTGTGCAAGTCCGTGCCCCGCAGGTGTCTTCATGTTAGACACAAAACCTATATTTGAAACAGTCAAGGCTGAAAATGGCTTAAATTAAAGAAAAAAAGAAAAAAATAGATAATACTAATTACAAAATAAGAAAATAAATTTGGATGAGTATAATTCATACAATCAAAATACTTAAAATAAATATCAGAAAATACCCGTAGTCCGCGTGTAGCATATATAGGATGTATTTTAAGACGACAACATGCACAATGTTCAACAAATTTTTTTATTTTAATGAAACAGGCTGAAATTTCTGACCTTTTAATAAGAAAAAACTAATTGTGCTATTTACTCAAAAAAATTAAAAAAAATTAATTGAAGACTCTTCATGCATTTGTTTGATGCATTGAGGAAACATACAAGTAATTAGCAAGCATACGAGATAAAGATACAAAAAGTTTACAACTACCCTCCTCTCCTTTTGTCTAAGAAGAAACATTTTTTTTGAAGGGGGATTTTTTTTTCCTTCCAAAATTGGAAAATTCTTTCCGAAGATATTTTTCCTTTTACTTGATCGCAATCCACTACAATCTATCTGATCGCCGTCCTAAAAAATTTCAGATATTCTCAGTCTAATTAACCTGCGACCATAGTAGCAGTCCTCACAAACAAAAAAAAATTACTGCGACCTGATTGCAGTCCTTAAAAAAACTGCGATCATGATACGCTGCGCTCAGAATCTGTGACTGACATTCGATCACGTCATCGCCACCTGAGAAAGCCTCTCAGCTAGCGATTGAGATACATTTTTCTCTGTATATAATTCAAAGTATATATAAACTTACATCTTATCACAATTTAGTTTATCAGAAAAATTCCTTTTTTGTTTTGTTTTTTTAAAAAGACGATGGAAAATCTCTTGGTCTTTTATTAAACGCTTTTAACGAAGCATCCTCATATACAATATATAAATCCACAAGTTATAATAAACAAATGAGGAGATGGGAAACAATCTCCATCCTAACAAAAGTCCATATACAAATACTTAGCGTGGACAACAAAATAAACATTACAATATCCTTTTTGGGGGTGTTTGGTTGCAACGAAGTGACGGAGGTAGGTAATGAAATGGGAAGTATAATTTGCTCACTTCTCTATCTATCCAAACACTAGAAAAGGTAATATAGAAAACCTCCTTTTCCATTTCTCTTTCTCTTTTACACAACAATTTCCTCACTTTCAGAGTGTTACAGTTAATTTTGTGGTCATGTAAATCTCATTTTAATAAGTTATAGCACAAAACAGTATTTTTTGATCATGTAAATCTCATTGCATTCTAATTACAGTCTATTTTTATTTTTTTTTATTAATTTTTATTTAATAATACTTTGCGGTCAACTTTGTCGTCAACTTTCTACTTCCACTTTCACATTATCATCAACACAGAAGAAAAAAAAACATTTTCAAAACCACACTTTCCAATAACATCCAAACACCGGAAAACTTACTAACCAATTCTCAAGTTTCAAAGGGAACTATTACCACTTCCTCACTTCTTCACTTCCTCATTTTCACACCTTAACCAAACAGGCCCTTTGAGAAAAGACATTGTAATATATGTAAAAAATGGGATGAACATATGACTGGTCAATTTCCATTCGATATTACACACAACATAATGCAAAAAAAAAACCCTGGCATTTGTGGCGAAACTCATGCTTTGCTAAAAAAAAATGTTGGACGTGTATTTGGTTTTGATGGAAAATTTTGAGTCTCTCTCTGTTTGTTTTTTTTTTATTCTCCACGTTGGATAGGTAAAAAAAAAATTGAGTGGTTATATACTAACTCTTCTATTTTCTATTATTATGAGTGTTAGGCCATGAGTCACACTCCCTAGATGCACGAAAATGTGCCGAATAGGTTCGGTGGCGTGTTCTCATGACTTGCTACATTTTGAAATTTATTTTTTGTCTTTCGGAGCTTACTCCGAACTTCTGGGTGAAATGACCTGAGCACTTGGACTTGGGAATATCCTGAGCTTCATCTCAATATCCTGAAGTTCTTCAGTGTTTTGATTTGTAACGTTTCTTGACCCGATAAAAGCGGATCTACGACGTGCGAAGTTGTTGCACATTAATTGCAACCAACTTGAACATGCACTTAATCTGTACGGGGGTTGTTTGTAACGGGTATAATCTGTGTGCTTATAATAGAGTTTTTCTCTGTTCATTCTCAGACACACAGGGAAATTTGAGATTCACATTTACATTTCTTCTCTCCCACTGTCATATTTCTTCAAGTTTTATTTCAATTTTTGAGAGCACAATTCTCTGTCTGAGCAAGATGCTCTGCCTACTGTCTTAAGCCGAGTGCTGGCGATTTTCAGAGATTATTTTATCGCTACTGGATAAAGCCGAATCAACGTCTGGATAAAGAGACGGGTTTTTGATCATTTAGGGCAGCGACCGCACGACTGCAATTCCTGATCCAGAATATATTTTGTTTAATGCCGTTTAATTCTGCAGCAGCATGCTAGAATTTGGTCTAATTTCATTTAATTATTTTGTCAATTAATCTGCATGTTTTAAGAAATAGCAGTGTTCTCAACTAACAAAAAAAAAAAAAAAAAAAAACACTACTTGTTTGTTGATGAACCAAAGAAAGTCTTAATCTCAGAGTTTTTCTGAGTTTACAAGTGCATTTATCAATGAGGTGATACACTAATCGAATGTAGAAAAGGTCAATGGGGTCCTATCTCCAACTGAGCTTGTGAGGGTCAGCCAAGGCAGAGTGGCTCCAATCTTTAAGAAAAGTAACAAGATCTTCTGTTGTCTTTTACAAGTACGATGTTAGTTAGCTGCTGAAAACCTAAGACAGACCTATTGCTTCTCCAACAGGAGTAGAACGTAGTGTTCTTGTGACTAGAGAGAGAGAGAAGTTGGGGAATCTCCTAAAAGAGAGATTGACATGCAACAATAGTCCTTCAAAAAAAATCAATGGTACTTTCATCACATTTGTAAGAAGGAAGATCCTGACATGAACACTCATTTAAGGAGTCTTTGTTTTTTTTTTTTAAAAAGAGAGGAAGAATAATTGTTTTTTGTTTTTACCTTTCAATATCTTATTTTATTTAAAATAGTTACCTACACAAATCTTTCGGCCTCAAACAAGGAGATAGTTTCCACCATCATTTGAATGCATGGCTGTTAGTTAGACTTTTCAAACGTTTTAACAATTTGAAGATCCAACCTATTAAAAAATACAAAATTTTGACAAACACAAGAAGAAGAATATCGGATTTATATGATTCAACTGATTCACTCTTAAATTCACACGGAGAATCAAAGCGATTACTACTTTTTTATTGCAAAAAAGGAAAAAAGTGAGGCTTAGTATTTTTAAGAGAAGAAAATCCATCACTTTTTCTTTCACATTGGAAACTCAAACAAGATTATAGCATTGATGTGATTCAAGTAGACAACACTCCCCAAAATTCTCTTTAGCTAGGAAGGACCACACCAACTTTAGTGCTAGGTTGGTGACATCAAATATATGAGTCACACTTGGTATCTGATTCCTTTTTCTGCCAACCTAATCCAATTGACATTTGGAGCAGTTGTTTGTCAATCTTGAAACATTTGATGCTCAACCCAAAATGTCAATATATACTTTGCCTTTACCTAGAAATTCATCTTATCATCATTATATCTTTTGAAATAATAGCAATATCAAAGTATTATGATAGTATCCTTGAAACCCACCAAAGGTTGAAACTTGAGATCCTTAGTAAGCATATTTTGGGGCACACCAATCTTGGATCACCACATGTTTGGAAAATTTGATTCTTAGAGGTGAGCTCGAATCTGGACATATAGAATAAATGGTATAATTCTTGGTGGCTTCATCTCTAGTTAGAACAAGACACTAAGACCTAGTTTCCTGACAAGGGAATTGGTTGATTTATGAGAGGTCTTGAATACAAAATTAGGTAACAGTCTTTTTTATTTAGTTTTTTTTTTGTAATAATTAGAAATGATAATATATTTTGTAGGTTAATTTTCATAATATTATTCCTTCAAATTAACCTTGTTTTGATATTAATTTTTTACATTTTAATATTTAATTTTTGAGTTGGACTATAATGTAAACGTTTATTTTGGGTTCAATTCTGCACGGTTAAAATCCCATGTTCCGGTATCCAAAATGTAAAATCCACTCTATAAAGTTTATCTGCATTGTTTGAAGTCTCTGAAAATAAAAAATCATGTCATTTCAATGCCTTTTGCTTAGCCATCAAGTGGGCGCAAATGGACGGCCGAAGGTAGTATATTACTTAGATCTACTTTTTAGAAATACAAATTCTCGATCGACTAATCATCATGATTTAAACATTTAAAATCCTCACACACTAATTTTTGTTAGATTTTAAATATTCAACACTGTTGAACTAACCAACTCACTACTTTCGTCCGTTCATTTTGCGCCCACGATGTATAAGCAAAAAGTATTCAAATAAAATGATTTTTGTTTTTAAAGACTTTGAAAGAATGTAGATCAAATTAATCTTTCCTAGTCTCTTTTACAAATAATCCTTTTCAAGATTAAATCATATAGTTAGAATATTTCATGATTGAGAAAAAAGCATACATCTAGCGACGGCGAAGGGTGGCCATGGACCATGAGTGATGCATGGAGAGGCATAGGCTCTAGTAACACTCTACTTTAGTCATTGGAATATTTTGATCATTAGTAGTTTGATATATTTTGAAAAGATTAATTCTAACTAAAATGATTTGATCGACTAATTTTGGGAATATTGATTGCTCCTAGGTTTCGGGAATATGGAGTGTTGCTCGCGTCTCAGTGGAAATCTTGTACTCTGTTCGCTACAACTCTCTCTCTCTCTCTCTCTCTCTCTCTCTCTCTCTCTCAATCTAGATAATATCTTATATATGTGTTTCAGCTTGTTGCTTAAAGCATCGATTCTACCTGTGTTCTCAAGCAACCATGCCAGCAGAACACTGTTGTTTGCTTTTTATTTGTCTGTTTTTTGTAATTTCTAGAATAATTCCTACAATAATTTCCAGCATGACACGAGCAAGATTTGAATTCTAAATGTCCTCGACTCTTTGTGAGCACCAGTTGGATGCCCTTCTTTCTAGAACTCGAATAGGTTGATATCCCTTTTCCATAACGCGAATCGAATTTCGCCAATGAATAGTATTGTTACAGCTTTCATATTCTCCCTGTGTCAAATCGTAATTAGAAAAAAAAAACTTAGCTTCATAATTTTATTCGCTTCAGTCACTTCCTTATTTAAATCAACCACGTGCGCCCGCGTGCCAAGTGTAAAAGCGTTCCTCAACGACAAAAAACGCAAATGCCCTACAGTAGTCGCTTCGAAAAAAAGCTGATCACTTCGAAAATGTGGATTTCTGGTATATAGAGGAATGCGATCATGACTATGATCGCAGTCTCACATATGACATGATCGCAGTCCTCACATAAATGTCATAATTCTGAAGACTGAGATTCTTACAAAAACGTCATGTTTTTGAGTCTTTATAAGACTGTGATCATGATGGCAGTCCTCACATAAATGCCATATTTCTGAGGACTGCGGTTCTTACAAAAGCGTCATATTTTTGAGACTTTATAGAAATGCGACCATGATCGCAGTCCTCTTTATTAGAATATGTTTCTGAGTTTTTATAGGACTGTGATTATGATCGCAATCCTCACAAAATACCTTATTTTTTAGTCTTTATTATGACTGTGATCTTGATCGCAGTCCTCATAAAACACAATTTTCAGCCTATATTCGGATTGCAATAATGATCGCAGTCCGTACAAAATGCCCTAATTTTCAAATAATAAAAAGACAATAATTATAGTCGCAGTGGTCTAATAAAGGACTATGACCACAATGGCAGTCCTCACATAAAATTGCGATCATGAGTCGCAGTCGTCTTATCAACATCGTCATCATCAGCAGACTCTCGTTCACCGACATCGTATGATCTCTAATTTTTTTCAGATCTAAATACGACATCAATCACAAATACAAACAAAACTCATCACGAGTACGAGAAAACGAGATCTGCAAAAGGTCGATCCTAAAAAAATTCAGTCTGGGGCTCTGCCCCCAAGACCCGAAGGGGGGCTCTCTGCCTCTTTCGACCCCTCACGGAGACTGGACCGCGAATTACTCTTCGTCGGGATAAAGGTTGAGGGGAGAGCAAAGTTGGGGGTGATGGGAAAGAGTAAAAGAGAAAATGAAAATATATAAAGAAGTGATAGCTTAGAGGAATCATTTATACTGACGTGAATAAGACTATCTACAAAGTATGTGGCTGTATCGAATTTTTCATCGATTTAAATTGCAAGAAGCAGAGTAGATTTGAAGTTTTTCTATGCGTATTTTGTCATCCTTTGAATCTGGATCAATGTTTTACGGTTTTTTTTCCCAATATCTTTCACATTCTTGCCGTGTATGAGTTCGTCTGTACGGACCACTTGCCCCCAGCGGGATCTTATGCGTACTATTATATCTGAACTCATAATATTAGACTGTTTCCATGAGAAACAGAACCTACATGCCATGTTGCAGACGAGTTTCTTTTTCTTTTTCTTTTTTTTAGTGTTTTACTTTAATTAGTGAATTAATCATTTTCTTTTTTAATGAATATAAAAGTTCTAACAATTAATCATATATTTTTTATAGATAAATAAATAAATATAAAAGTTTTGATTTATGGGGAAATAGAAATAAATAAATTTATAGTTTAAATTATAAGGATGAATGTATACAAGAGATGGGTATACAAAATACATACTCCACTGACCATACCTATTTAATTAATCAAAGTACAAGTTAGTGGAGGGGGTAGGTGAGCATGAGAGAAGTTGATCAAGGGCTAGAATACTCTCGGTGTATGTAAGGCCACTTGGAGAGATTTAGAGTTGTGGCAAACTTGTAATTATGCCTGAACTGGGATCTTGATCGATCACTGATATTGCATATTTATCGTCACATTCCATATTTATTGTTTAGTAAACTCTACTATTTAATTATCTATTTGTCTAATTATTTACAGGGCGTTTACCAAGGGAGAAAGAAGAAAAAACAAACCCAAAGCCCATCTAAACTCAGATTTAATTCATAATTAATTTAAATCAAGAATCAGGGCAAATCATAGCAAATCAGAGTAAATCAAAGAAGATAAAACCAGTTGAAAATCAGTTAAATTGGATCTTTTACAAATCAAATTGGTTAAAACTGAAGATCAACACTGATATTGTAAAATCCATAGCTTAAATCGAGAAACTTGTTGGAGATACTGACGAATCATCAAAACTGGAAGCTGCACCCCCCGGGTGTAACCACCTGACCACACCCCGCGAAACATGGCCAAATCAGCATTTTCGTGGCCATTCTGTTGAGATACGGGGAGCGTTTACTCCCCCATCTTCAGACGCTCTCCCCCTTCTGCATTTTGCTATAATACCTGTAAATTCTTAGTACAGAAACGATTCAGCAAAGAGTATAGGCTAGACTATTCTGTAGTTTGTAACTTAGGTTTTTAGTTTTCTTTTATATAATTTTCGTTTTTTTTTAATGTAACTAAGAGGAGAGGAAAGTTTCATGGAGGAATGAGAGTGAAGTTTATACTGAGGGTGACACCGGTGTAAGCTCTTCTTTTCTTCCATTTTTATTTACATGAAATCAAAATTACGATTTTATGTTCTTCTTCTTCTCTTACTCTTCTTCTATCATCAGTTTTTGATGATAATCTAAATGAAACCTATAACATCGAACATGCCTTACCATTGCAAGTGCTCTTGATGGCTTATGGTGATAGATAGTTGTTTCTATCTATTTTCTACTTACATCTAAATTAATAGTTTAATTCTGGGAACGGGAAAGATCTTATTTGCTATGCTTTACTCGCCTTCAAGACGAGGTAAGTCTTTGCCAAGGATTCAAGGTAAGTCATCAACCACAGAGGTAAGTAAGCACTTTTAGGGTTTTTCTTATTTTCTTTTAATTTTTAGTTTAGATCACCATCATCACCAACTCTCAACTTTTTATTATTTTCACTTTCTTTATATAAACTCTTTTTCTATTTTCTCCACCTTCTGTTATCTTCTACTTTCTTCTTAACTTAACAATAGACTTTATTTTTCTTTTCTTTACAAGAATAAGATAAGAACTTTTAACTATTTAAAGAGACTTAAAAGAGAACTTACAACACGCTTCTATCGCAAGTCCTTCCTTGTAGATCAAGACCCGCATAGCCATTGCTATCGCGGTAGTATTGATTACCTTACACTTTCATTCTTAAGTTTGAAATTCTGTATTTTCTGTGCAGGTAAAAAACTCAATTAGATCTCTAATTTCAGCCCAAACTTTTCCATCTCTCATTCTCTTCATCCTCTCAAACTCTCCATGGTAAGAAACCTAAAACTCATCTTCTCTTCTTGATGAACTCATAATTTCTCCCCCTCTCTGTAACGCCCTGCCCCTACAGGTTACAAAAACGATACTGAAACGCATATACGCAGGGTGAAAATACTCTCACATACGTACGCTAAGCATAACAGTATAGTCAGAAATCAGAGTACGAAAGCACGGTGGTAATATACATTCCAACATTACAGTTCAAGTACAGTGTTATCACATCATGTGATCTAATATTACATGAATATTACATCACTGGATCGTACAAAATATGAATTATAAGAGATTTACATGATATGATACTGGTGGATGCTCACGAGCGGAAAAGGAATATCGGGAGCTTGACGAAGGAAATGAATCAGGAGGATCTGCTACTAAGTCTCCAAGTCTATGCCAGGTTCCAATCCTGGGACTTGCTACGCTTCCGCTGCGCTACTCTGATTAACAACAGGGGCTTCACTATTGTCCTAGCTCCAGAAACTGGACATGCAGGTCTAGGGTTGTCAGAATGCAACCCAACGAGTATATAAGAATCCCAATTTGCGTGCACAAAAGCAAATATACATGTACAGGAAATAAATGAAAATACGTGAAAACATATTTATGTATCCATGGAATCATGTTTAAATCATATCAATGAAAGCATATGTAATTCATTAACTGTATATGTATAATGTAAATGTAGGCAAAATCAATTGTATAAACTCAATCTCTGGATCCATGAGACTAGTATATCGAGAGGATAATCCAAATAAGAAAACACTCATCTATATACCATATACCTCACTTCACTATAAATTGGGCGTATACAACAATAATTACTGATAATAAAGATGGCAATATATATGTGATATGTGGTTCCAGTATTCTGTCAGTAGTGTTCCAGTTTCAGGAGTATTATTTATGTTTGAAATTCTTGTACAGGTAATTTATCAGAATAACTTAATTATATAACAATTATAATAATCAGTGTCGATTGTTATTATAATCATTCCCCTCCAGTGTCCCATACCACTGGCAGCTCATACTGCGTACTTCTAGCAGAGCACATCCAAATTCTGAAATACGAACACCATTGTCTGAACGTGTGAGTGACCGAATATCATCCGCTCTTGATATTATTATTATCAGATAATTAAGCTATATTAGGAGTCAGGTAAAGTGCAATATTTGATATTATACAATAATGAATATCAGTAGTGCATGGCATTCCAATCATCTCCCTACCAATGTCGCCCAACACTGGCAGTCCATAATAGAGTAATACCAGTGTATAAATCTTGATAGAACTTACTCAGATCTGTTATGGGTGTAACAGAATCCAAATAAAGGAGAGACCAAATGGCACACGTTCCTAACATCATTACTATTGGGTTGTTATATTCTTATTATTCATCTGATCCATATGTCTCGGTATGCGTTTTCAGGACACATACATCCACATATGAATAAGACGAGTTAGTTTGGAAATTGATGGGGATCAACTGTATCAGGTTCATAATGGCCCCGTGCATACTTGATACCCGGGACAACGACCTGAGGACATCTAGATTTGGCTCCCAGAACCGGCCGCTAAGCCGTAAAAAATAACATGAATGGATCAGGTCAGGGGTGCCAGTTCACCCCCAACTGGTCCCTTGTGGCCTCAGGTAGATCTGGAACAGTGATTGCACCATCAAACCATTCAATTTTCCCCATCCCAAGTGTATGTGGAGCCAGTTATTATAACCAATTCATTGTACAATACTCAGTGTATGTTCATGATATACCGTTTACAGGGATCAACATGAGTATAATATCAGGGAGATGTGGGGTTCTAGAGGTCGGCCCCCATGGATTCAAGAGATGGCCCCACCACAGAGACGTGTGATGTGGCACTTTATTCCGTGTGGCACTTAGTTCCACACATCATATCAGTAACAGGAATATTAGGAGTATATTCTTGTCCAGGATTCAATATTTCAGGAGTAATTACCCATAAAGTGGTAACCATGATTCAGGTATTATAAACAGCCAGGTATCAATAATAGTATCAGTATTAGTTGACAGAGAAGAATCGGTATACTACAAGTATCATGTATCGGGTGTTAATATTATGGTCAGATATCAATGTTATATCAAGTGGTCAATAACCAATATCAATGCTCGAATCAATATCAGTATCCAATAAATAGAATAAAAGCAACACTTCAGCTATGTACATACAAGCAGAGCAAAACAGTGCTGGGGGTACAGTCAGCGAACAATGTTTAATCACTAAAGCGTTAGGCGGAGCTACAAGAATGACTCGGTTAAAATGCAACTCTAAAATCAGGTAGAGTATCACCTAAGCGAGTTTAGTGATAAAGCGCTGAGAGCTAAATCCGCTAACCAGGCGAAGCTAGAATGTCCGAGGATGTTAAACCTCAAGGAGGTTAAGCCCATAGGCTATAGTATGGAACAACAAAACGGTTAAGCGCGGAGGCTGTATAAGCACGTACAGAAGGTGTTAATACCACACAACAGGCATAAAATAATATAATAATCACAGTCATAATCACAACACAATACTCCTGAGATGAGTGGGCGAGCCATCTGCCCCAGTCACCTCGAAACCCGAAGGTGTTAGGCGGTGGCGTTGGCCTTTTGCCTTTAAGTGGCCTGCAGAGCAGTCTCTCGGATAACGCTAACCTAAAGGATAGTTTGCCTGAGGGTCTTCTCCTACATCCTGCACCACTGTTAGTCTCAGATATCAAACATTAAAGATAATTCCTAAAATACACATTAATTTTAAAAAAATACATGAAATTCATAAAAATACACACAAAATTTCAAAATACACAGTGAATTTTAAATACATAGAAAATTCCTAAAATGTAGGAAATTCATAAAAATACCTGAAAATTTTCTAAAGTTTATAGGAAAATTCTAGAAATGCCCAGAATATGAAATATGCATGCATTGTACAGATATACATGTACAAGTGTATATGTGCGCATATGCAATAAGGAAAGAGTACTCGCTTATATCGGGAAAATACCTGATACCACGTGCACATGTGCATGTATGTGCACGTGTTCATGTGTGAGCGTGACAGCCAAGGGACTGGCCGTGGGTGGTAGGGAGGTAGGAGGAGTTGTGGGTAGTTGTTTTAGTAAGAGAAAAACGTGAAAAGGAGGCTTTTTAGAGAGAGAGAATGGTGTTGGGAAAAGTAGGATAGGATTTTGGGAGAGTAATGGGTGTGGGAAAGTGAAGGAGAGGGAGAGGAACTCCCCTCATGCTGGAGGCCATGATGGTTTTGAGTGAGGTGAGAGGAAGCTAGAGAGAGAAAGTAAAAGAGGAGAGAGAAATATCATTTTGGGGATTTTTATATAGAAGAAAAATAGGGAAAAATTATGGGAGGTAGGTGAGAGAGAGAGGGAGTCCTCTATAGTAGCCGGCCATGGTGGGTGTGAGGAAGGAGTGAGAAAATGTAGAGAGAGGTTAAAGACAGGAGAGAGAAAGTGTTATTTTTAGGGTTTTTTTTTGAAAGAGGAAAAATTAGAGAAAATTATGGGAGGTTTGTATAGGCTTAAGGAGGTGTTCTTGGTAGTAAGGAAGTGGCCATGGTGATATAAGATTTTTGTAGAATTTTTAGAGTAGGAAAATGAAGGTTTTGAATGAGAAATGGAGAGAAAATGGATGGAAAATGATAGGAAGAAGGGGTGAAAATACACCTAGAGGGGGGTGAATAGGTGTAAGGCTAATCTAATGACAAATGATGAGGAATTAAAAATAAATTGTAACACACTTAGTGTAACCAAAGAGTGTAGCCGAATTCCTAGTGAAGGCTCTGAACTATCTCCTCTAAATTCCTCTAAATAAGAGTTGAGGTGCTATGTAAAGCTCTCTTGATTCAGCACAAGTGAGGCACACAAACAATACCAAGTATATAAGTATGATATGAACAATATTAAATAATGCAAGGAAATAGGAGAGAGAGTTAAGAGATAGTGGATCAATCACAAATACAAAAATATGTTTCGAGGTTCGAGCCACTGCTCTACGTCCCCGCCTCCACATAGAAAGATTTTTATATAACGTCTACACAGGATTTCACACACAGGGAATCTCCACTGAGAATTTGGTTAATACAAAATAGGAGTACACAACTCCTCTCTCTAACAAACACAACCTCTTCACAAGAGGAAGGCACAACAACTATCACCTATACACTTAGAGGAATGGGCACTTAGCCAAAACAAGATCAACCTCTCAATAGAGGGATAAGGCTCAAAGCCAAATAACAACCTCAATCACCTCTACACTCAGAAGAATACCAACACAACCAAACTCAACCTCTATAATCACCTCTACACAAGAGGGATACCAACAAATACAAAGAAGGTTATAACTCTTGATGGTCTCATCAACCACAAACCAATTTTCTCACAAAAATAAGATCATATAGATAAGATAAATATGATAGCTCAAGTGTGAGAAAACAAAGAGTTTGGAAAATAAATCACAAAAAACATGGATTCCAACCGTGTGTGATTCATAGCACATTGGCTCAAAGTGAAGCCCAAATAATCAATACTCTTCTTTAAAGCACATATATCATTTTCAATAATAGAAGAAAAGGTGGAGCATGCAATAGGTACACTAGATGGTGAAGCATGACAAACATGTGAATTTAAATCATTTTTCAAAGATTTATTTTCATTAGAAATCAAATCCAATTCTCTTGAAATAGAAGCAATTTTATTTTTCAAAGATAGGTTTTCTTTTACAACAAAACAAGTTTTGAAGACAAAATCTCATTATTCTTCAAAATATCATTACAATCATTTTTGTTTTTCAAAATTTTGTTTCATTTAAAACAAGGTCGAGTTGGGATTTCAATGAGTCCCTTTCATTAGAAACCTCATCCCTCTCTTGCAAAGCCATATTAAGTTTTGAAAACAAATCCTTATTTTCTTTATTTAATTAAGACTTTTTTTTCAAAAATTGGTATTTTCTATTAGGTTTTCACAAACAAGAGATAGTTCTTGATTTAATACATCGGCATCAACATAATCATCACCAGAAGAACTAGCACTATCATCTAGCTGAGTATCTGAGTTTACCTCAAGGGAGTTATTCCTTTGGACCACGTAGCAATGTTGGTCGGACTCATCTCCACTAGATTCCTACTCCACAATGTTTGACATTTGAAGCTTTGGAGAGCTCAAAGTGTTCCACACTGCAAAGACGAAATCACAATGAGAAACAATAAAAAGATAATTTTTGTTAAGTGTATTTCTAAGTGCCAATAGGGCATGTACATTGGCCTCTATATGCTTGCTATCACCAAGATAAGATTTCTTGGTAGCGGCAAGGTAATTATGCATTCCTAGAGTTTTTAAGTACATACTCATCTTAAGCTTCCACATATCGATGTTAGAAAACATCAAACATGGGAGGGACAAGATAATCCATGAGTGTGTGTAAACAAATAAGTGTGCAAATGCAAATACTAGATTAGCAATAAAGATCTCACTCCTGGGTGGTTAAACTAATATCAGGAGTGTAAGCTCTGATACCAATTGAAAGTACACCTAGACGGGAGTGAATAGGTGTAAGGCTAATCTAATGACAAATGATGGGGAATTAAAAACAAATTGCAACACACTTAGTGTAACCAAAGAGTGTAGCCGGATTTTCTGTGAAAGGCTCTGAACTATCTCCTCTAAATTCCTCTAAATAAGAGTTAAGGTGCTATGTAAATCTCTCTTGGTTCAACACAAGTGAGGCACACAAATAATACCACGCATATAAGTATGATATGAACAATATTAAATAATGCAAGGTAAATAGGGGAGAGAGAGAGTTAAGAGATAGTAGATCAATCGCAAACACAAAGACATGTTTCAAGATTCGAACCACTGCTCTACGTCCCTGCCTTCACACAGAAGAATTCTGCTATAAACGTCCACACAGGACTTCCCACACAGGGAATATCCACTGAGAATTTGGGTAATATAAATTAGGAGTATACAACTCCTCTCTCCAACAAACACAAGCTCTTCACAAGAGGCAAGGCACAACAACTATCACCTCTACACTTAGAGGGATAGGCATTTAGCCAAAACAAGATCAACCTCTCAATAGAGGGATAATGTAACACCCCGCTCCCGGAATACGTACTTAGTTGCGTATTCAGGTTTTCGATCGTATTTTTTTTCGATTTGCTTCCTGTATTTGTTTGGTATTATGAATTCTTTATATGATAGTTTTGTCTTGGATTTGGATTCGTGGACTCGGAGTCAGCCCTAGTCTGAACCGAGGGCCCGATCCTAGGGTATTACTAGATTTGGTCATTCTGGTATTCCGATTTAACCGATTTCAGTTTTGAGCATCGTTTTCTAATATTTTAGGTTTTCTATGATTTTCTGGAATTTTTCTGAATTAAATTGAAAATCTTCAAAACCGGTGTTGACCAGTGCCGCTGATCGATTCCCGAATTTCTAATTTACGAACGGATTAGAATTTCAAGAAGAGCCTTTAGACACTATTACTTAAAATCACATTTCCTACTTAAATACTTTTTCTGAGGATTTTATGAATTTATGAAAATTCCACCGGATTCGGTATCGGCCAGTATCGCTGGTTGATTCCAGTATTTTTAATTTAGAATTGGAAATGAATTTCTGAATTCCGCTTTCACTTTACTTCTTAAAATCATATTTTATTCTTTAATACATTTTTTGGGATTTTTCAGAATTTATCAAAATCCGACCGACCCGGTGTAGACCGGTATCGGCGGCTGACTTTCGGATTTTTAATTTGAAAACGGGATTTTATTTTGGAATTCCGATTTCATATTTTTCCTCAGGATGACGTTTTCTACCTCCGGGTATTTTTGGGGATTTTTCTGGAACAGTCGATTTTTGGGCCATATTATAATATTATTATCCGATCTTTCTTTTCTTTCTTTCTTTTCTTTCTTTCTCCCATCAACCCGCAGCCATCTCCCCCACGTGGGAGACACCACCCCCATTCCCTCTCCCATCCATCAATCACCATCACTCTCTCCTTTACTTTTCTTTTCTTTTCTAATTCTTTCCTTCTCTTCATTTTCTTTTTTCTTCTTTTCTTCTTCTTCCTCTTCTTCTCCTCCAAGAGAGGCCAACCCAACCAGCCAACTCCGGCCACCTCGACGCCGGCGAGGTCTCCCCCCAATCTCCGGCCGAGCTTCCCTCCACCATCACCAACAACCTAACAACCTCCTCCATCTCCTCCTTCCTCAAGGACCACCACCATCTCCACCTTCCTCCTCTCCTTCATCACCTTCAAATCCACCATCTCCTCTACCCAAACACCACCACCTCAACCACCCAACTCCTCTCCTCCTCCCATCACCCCAATTCCTCCACCACCTCTTCAAATCACCACCAAACCCATCACCACAAAAACCCAAATCTCAACTCCTCTCCTTCCCTCTTCTCTTTGGGGTGGCCGGAGCCACCCTGGTCTTGGCGCCGCCGGCGCCCTGCCGGCGGCCGCGGGCAACCAGGGGCCCACCTGGGCCCCTGTGCGTGGCCAGAGAGGGGGGCAAACCTCTCTCTCTCTCTCTGTTGGAGGGGGGCAGCGCCCCCTTTCTCTTTGCTGGAGGGGGGCAGCAGCCCCCCTTCCTTTGTTTCTCTCTCATGGGTCCCCCCACTCTCTCTCCTGAGTCTCTCTCTCTCTCCTGGGAGCACACTCCCTTTCTCTCTCCTCTCTATCTCTCTCTCTCTCTCTTCCCTGATTAACTCTTTCCCCCCTGTTAATTCTCTCCTTTACTCTGTATTTGTTGACGCGGAACTCATCCCCGCGTCCAATATTTCCTTAACGCGATCCTCGCGTTCTTGTGATAACGCGACGCAGGGCTGAGACCCGCGTCTGTGATCTCCTCGTGCTAACGCGACGCGGGACCCACGACCGCGTCTGCGTTCTCCTCGTGATCTGATTTGAACGCGGGCCTCGAACCCCGCGTTTGTGGTGTCTTCACAACGCGACTCCCGCGTTTGTGATTCCCGCGTCCGCGTTCCTCTCCGTTGGCAAGACTTAGGGCCGGTACCCTCCTTTTGGATTGGGCCGAACATCCCTTCGTCGGGCACAACAAAGGAAGCACCTTTCCCCCTGTTTGTTTCCTAACGCGGATCTTAACCCGCGTCTGGGCAATCCCTTGACGCGCTTCCCGCGTTTCTGCATTTGACACGGCGCAGAGCCTATTCCCGCGTCTGTGTCCTTCTTGTATTGTCGCAACGCGATCCCTGCGTCTGCTCTTTCCGCGTCTGTTATTCCTGCGACGCGACTCCCGCGTCTGCGTCCCCGCGTCTCTCTCTCGGAAGCTCGCGTCTCCCTGTTACTCTTTCTCTGTCCTCTTCACTTTCTCTCTCCTCATATATATATATATTATTTTATGGCGCGTGCGCGAGTTCCATGGATTCCAGACTTTCCGGCTTTCCGTGATTTAGGCGAGTGTCCTCGCTCTCGCCTCCATTTGGGATTCCCCGCTTTGTCGGGTCGATATGTATTTCACTTTATGTTTCCATGTACTTTGTATTGGGCTGAGTCCCTGTATTTGTGTATGGCCGAGTGCCAATATCTGGACATGTATTGCTCTGTGACGAATGCTTGTACTAGGGTAGTTTCCTTCTTGTACTCATACCATGCCTGTGATGTATTGTACTGCCTTATACCATACTTGGATTCCGAACCCTTTCAACCTCCGGTCACTCACTATCTCGAAAGAGAGGTGATTGGGACCGGCAGGTCTCTCAGTTCAGCCTCCGGTCCCTCACAGTCTCGGAAGAGGCGTAATTGGGATCGTCAGGTTTCTCAGCTCCGCCTGGTGAGCATGCTTAGCACTCAGTGCTTTATTCACTAAATTCGTTTAGGCGAGTTGCTGCCGGATTCTCCACTCGTATCTTAATCCGAGTGCCCCGGTAGCCTCGCAGAGCGTATTAGTGTCTAAACTCTGTTCGCTGCTTATGCCTCCAGCTTGTTCAGCTCCGCCTGGTTATCATGATCAGCGTTCAGCGCTTTACCACTAGATTCGTCTAGGCGAGTTGCTGCCGGATTTACCGCTCGTACTTCAGTCGAGTCGTCCCGGTAACCTCGCCAGACGCTCCAGTGTTAAATACTGTTTGCTGTCTGTACTTCCAGCTTGCTCAGCTCCGCTTTATTTGTGCTCAGCTACTATTCTACCCATGCCATTACTTCATGCCTGACACCTGTCTATACTACTTGTCGTTTTCATATTACTTTTAACACATGTATATCACCTGACAACTGATGTATTATCATCTAACACCTGACATGCTACTACTTGGCAAGACCCCTTGTTATGATATGACTTGCCACCGGACTATATCAATCTCTTGACATGACTGGTTACCTGTCTAATATCATCATCCTGTCATGCTATCACTTGACACCCAGCATGATATACTTGACCTGTGATTATCACATTTACGGGAACCCTGTCTTGTTATCCTGTACTATGTACAGTGACCTGATATCCTGTATCATGATCAGTGACCTGTTATCCTGTATTATATACAGTGACCTGAACTCCTGAATTCCTGATCATGTCCTGCTCTTGTTATTCCCGTAAATTGATAATTAACCTAATAAATCATAAAAGGAACAACTTGCATTGGGTCGGGGGTGTAACGCCCCGATTCCACAGATACGGGGACGTCACTGCGACGTATATACGTAGGTCATAACTTGCCCCACGTATATACGCTAAGCATAAAAGTACAACAAGAAATACAAAGTACCCGACAAAGCGTGGTATCAATACATATGCCAACACAAGAAGTACACATACAAAGTTATCGCAGGATATTATAAAGTATTACACATGACGTGTGCATTACATCATAACCAAGTCCAAAAAATATATACAATATGTATACAAAAAGCTCACGAGTGGAAAGAAGATCTCGTGAGTCAAAAGGTAGGTCTGGCACGAGGACCGGAACTAATCTGCCTGCTCACTAAAGAAAGCCTGATCTTCGGTGGATGGCTCCACTTCGACCCAAGCCTCGGAATCTGAATATGCAAATCCAAGGGATCAAGACATATAACAATGAACAATATATATGGCCAAATGGCTAGGATACATGAATAAAGAAAACTGGAACGGTCTAATGAATATAAACCAACAGGTAAGGAAAGCATGTATAACTGAAGTCAGAAGGAATGAATGCATAGCTCTAGTCTATTATTATTATTACTTACTTTACTGTGATATCTAGCTATGTGACCCAGCGTCCCAGCTCACATAGATCCATATCCTAGTAACTCAAGGTGTTATTGGAAACAGCGGGGGTATCGACGAACTATGTTTACAGTGGACCCCGTACATGCCCGGGATAACGGTCCAGGATTGTTCCGTTGCTTGGTGACGGAAGCCAGCCGCTAGGCTATTCAGGAGGGTCTTATGTATGCCCTTAGTCATGACTGATTCAGGAATAGGGAGCAAGCACTCCCCTCGGTCCCCTGGTGTACCACAGGTTAGACCGGAATATGATTGTACAATATACCTACTACCACTGTAAACACGAACACGTATCGATATCCGCATATTTCCCCCGACCCATATGTAAGTGGTGCTTTTTATGTAAAGGTCAAGTGTATCATGCTTAGTTTTAAGAGATGGCATGATAAGTGGTGATATTACTATTTAACATGTCATGAAACGAGTATATGCAATAGCAAGTCATGAGGCATTAAGAGATACATTCATTCAGTAATAGATCATGTAGTGCCAGTATTGAAGCATGAACAAGCAAGATATAATACACATGTAACAAGCATAAGAACCAAATTCAGAACAGAAATTAACTATGACACACAGTCAGAATTAGTCGACTAGGGGTAAGGGTTAGTCGACTAATAGGGCTTTTAGTCGACTAACAGTCTGGG
The DNA here is from genome assembly GCA_038442645.1 of Agave tequilana. NCBI lineage: Eukaryota > Viridiplantae > Streptophyta > Magnoliopsida > Asparagales > Asparagaceae > Agave > Agave tequilana. The sequence goes on from JAVJIF010017248.1 coordinate 19,776, forward strand.
TTAGTCGACTAAAACAGGGATACAGGGAGTTGGAATTCTGTTTCAGGGAAAGTTAGTCGACTAGGGTTGTAAGGGTAGTCGACTAACAGGGAACTATTAGTCGACTAATGGATACTTAAGTCGACTAAGTTTGTTGATGCAGAAAGTTGGATTTCTGGTCCAGGGAGGATTAGTCGACTAGGGGGATTCAGGAGTCGACTAATATTGATTTCCAGAGAGTTGAGATTTATGTCCAGAAAAGATTAGTCGACTGATAATTGGGGTGAGTCGACTAATACTGTGTTTTCCAGAAAAACTAAGTTTCAGCTAAGTGTTCTAGTCGACTAGCTCCTAGGGTAAGTCGACTAATAGTGGGAAAAACAGTGACAGAACAGATTTTCTGGAAATTGTGTTTGATGGTTCAATTCATGGTTTTGGGTGACCTAGGTGTACAAGAGGTGTAGATACAAGTGTTCTAGGGCTAATTCAAGTCTTGGTGAGTGAAATACTCACTTGGAACCGTTAGATCGAAGCTTTACGAGTCCGGGAAGAGGGTGGTCGACGGATAGCTCCCAAATGATCCTTGGCGACGAAGGGAGCTACGATCCAAGCTCCAAGGTAGAAGCTTGAGCTGGAGGTGAAGAGCTTGGGGGGTTCTTGGAGCTAGGGTTCAGTTTGAGGAAGGAGGAGAGACTTTGGTGAAGGGTTCTCTTTTGTTGAAGTGGAGAAGAAAAGAGTAGAATGCAAAGGGGAAAGCTTTTATATGTTTGGGATTTTGTGAAGGGGGTGGAATTTAGGTGGAAGAGAGGGGTTTTCTTGCAAAAAGGGAGGGGGTGAGGTGTCCCTCACCTGGCCACTTGGCCGGCTGTGGGAGAGAGAGAGAGTGAGTGGGGTTAGGTGGGAGGGTGAGTGGGAAATGAGGTGGAAAATGTGGAATTTGTAATTATTGAAAAAATGTCCAAAATTCAAGTATTTCGGAATGACCCGAAAATTTTACCAAAAATCAAGAATAAGATTTTAAGACTCATGGTGAAATTCGTTTGAAGAAATAATTTGAAGTTTTAAAATTAAAAATCCCGGAATCAGTCACCTGCAGACTCCGTTGGAATTTTCATAAATTCGTAAAATCTCCAGGAAAAGAGTGTAGGTTGAAAATATGATTCTAAGGAATAATACCTAAAGGACCATCTAGAAATTCCTAACTGTTTGTGAGTTAAAAATCCTGGAATCGGTCAGCGGCACTGGCCGACACCGGTTTTGAAAATATTTAATTAAATTCAGGAAAATTCCAGAAAATCACATAAAATCCAAGGTATAGGAAAATGACATTTGGAACTGAAATCGGTCGAATACAGGAAGTAATTCGAAAAAAACACGATAGGAAACTGAATACGCAACTAAGTACGTATTCCGGGAACGGGGTATTACAGGGGGAAACATGCGGCTATCAATATGTGTTCGTGTTTACAGTGGTATTAGGCATGTTGTGCAACTAAAACTTCCGGTCTGACCTGTGGGCCTCCAGGCAACCGAGGGGAGTGCTGGCTCCCTCCTCCTGAATCATGATAAGGGCATACATAAGTCCCTCCTGTTTAGCCTTGCGGCTGGCTTCCGTTTCCATGCAGCGGAACAATCCTGGGCCGTGGTCCCGGGTATGTACGGGACCCACTGTAAACATAGTTCGTTCATACCCCCGCTGGTTTCCAATAACAACCTTGCTTTACTCGGATATGGATCTATGTGTGCTGGGACGCTAGTTCACATAGCTAGATATCAGGGTAAGACGAGTATAATAATAATAACAATAATAAGACGCTAATTGTGGGCGTTGTATACGCTTGGATTACGGTGACATGAGATAAAGGTATATAGATGAGGGTTTCCTTGTTTGGATTACTCCCTCGAGGTACTAGTCTCATGAGGCCGTAGCTTAAGCTTATATAATGCCCTTTCATTTTTACCATATTGCTTGTGCTGGTTTTACCTCGGATTTTCGGTTTTATGAGAATTATAGTATTAACTGCTCATGCCCTGCTTTATCCCTGGTATCCATCTGCCTCCTGTTCATTATCTTATCATGCCCTGAGTGCAGTCGGATTGTATGTGCTTGGATTATGGTGACATAAGATAAGGGTATATATATGAGGGTTTCCTTGTTTGGATTATTCCTTCGATGTACTAGTCTTATGGAGCCGTGATCTGAAACCATACAATCAGATTTGCTCGTCCTCGGCTTTATTTGGTTTTATCACTATACATATACTTGCCCTTGCTCGCCACTTGGCTTTTGCTTCACCACTCACTCGCCTGGGGAGTTTCATCTGACTCCCCTGGATTCTCATGTCCAGGTCATGGAGATTGAAGTGCGTGGATTCTCCCTGTTGCTGATCAGAATGGCGTAGCGGTAGCGTGGATCTCCAGCAGACCGTTCAGAGCTCTATTCTTCCAGGCCCCCTGTGTGCCTCTCGAGTTTTCCTTTAGTAAACTCGTGAGTGCCCTTTTGTACTATTCATCCATGTACATCTGCTTGTAATCTCACAATTGCGCATGTCAGTGATGTAATATTCATGTAATATTGGATCACCTCTGGTGATAACTTTGTAATTGTACTCATGTGTTGGAATGTATAATGCACCACTTGCTTCCGTACTCTGATTCTTGCCTGTACTGATGCTTAGCGTATATACGTGAAGGTACTTCTGACTTGCGTATATACGTTGCAGTAACGTCCCCGTATCCGTGGAATCGGGGCGTTACAGGTTGGTATCAGAGCTTAGGCTCTCACCTCCTCAGTACGTCCAGACGGCAAATTAATGGTAAAGAAATTTGCAACTGGAATGCATGAGTCTTGGTTATACAATCCAACTACAAGTACAAAGTTATCCATTCTCTCTTGATAATCTTTTCCTTGAATTCTGAAGTTCTCCCACCCTTTCATACTTCAATTTCTTGTTATTCTTGGACCAACTCGGACATGAAAAGATGGGGAAATCATAACGGTTCTGGTTCTTCCTAGGGTAACCCTAACGGAGAAAATCTTGATTTGAGACTATTTCTGCAAGATATGATGAGACGCGATCAAGTACAGACGAAGGTCCCGCACCAAGGATCATTGGTTGCACTCCGGGAACAGAAGCCAGGCAACATGTTAGATTTCAGGAAATTACAGCCGGCAATCTTTTCAAGCCTGGAGAAGCCCTGGATGCATAGCAGTGGTCAGTAAACCTGATGGGTCTTCTAAGTCAACTTGGGTCCCTGACGAGAACTAGGTGAAAATGATCAAAATACAGTTAGAAGATGTAGCCTGGATGTAGTAGTTGGCGGAAGCAGCGAGACTGGGAAAGCCCAACACTTGGGACTAGTTCTCGAAGGATTTCTATAGGAAGATTCTTCTCTGAAATAGCCCAGGAAGAAATGAAAGAATGATTTATCAAATTGCGGTAGGGAGATTGAATTGTAAATAAGTACACTGCAAAATTCCTAAGGCAAAGTCGGACGGTGTTTTACATGGTGGCCGATAAGGAGAACCGAGCAAGCAATATCTCAAGTGAGAAATGAAGATGAAGAGCAGGATGTTTCTTACCCCAAGCAGCCCAAGGGGTATTCTCAAGTTCTTTTGTCATCATCCGGGAAGTGAAATGGACCCAGAGGAGAAAGATTAGGATGAGTTGCAGATGAAGTTGGTGAAGAGACCCTCTTAATTGATGGAAGTAAAGGCTCAGACAGGCCTCTGGACGCCCTACCAGCTAAGCCATCCCTCCAACCTTGCCCTCAACACATGACATGGGAGTATCATCTGAAGCCGAGCACTTATAACACAACCACCGGAGAGGTCATGAATTATGTCATACACGGGTTCAGAGATTAGTTGAAGTGTGACTGACTGTTCAAGGAGACAGAGAACATCACACCAATCAGATCAACTCATCCAGTATCACCGTTGTGAGGAAATCCAAGACCTACTGTCAGAATAACCTCACTTCATCCCCAGCATCCAGCATGGAGTCATATACAAGGAGACTAAGAGTTAGGGCACATGGTAGAAGGAGGCAAGCATGAAATCTGACTGAAGAGGAAGTCAGGATGCTCAAGATGATGGAGTAAGAACAGGAAGGATGCTCAATATCTGAAGGAGGAATCCTTGAAGGACTGACCGTAACCATTGTCCCCATTCTTAGCATGTCCGGGAGTTGGTAAACTTCTCTATATCATATCCTCCTCATTGCACTATCACCATCAATCCTAGTCCGTCCTATCTCTCTCCCTGTTTTACGATTCCTATCTCTCCTATTTTTGCTATTCTGATTTTTATAATCTTTATGCCAACTTAAGATATGCGTAGACTAGTGAGGTAACAGCAGGGCAGATATGGTTCGTTCTCATTATGTTCTGGCATTCCTTGACTCTGGTATATCACACTCTCTTATATTGGGCAGATCTTCGGTCTTGCATTTTATTTTTATATTTATGGATACCTCATGGGAGACCAATACATCAAGCAGAGTAGTCGTCACTTATATAGTTAGATAAATTGCATCATTTCGCGAGGAGTGTCAGTATAGAACAGTATTTCAGAATCAGGGCTTCTGGCAGATAGAGTTATGATAATTTCTATTTTTATTACTCTAATTGTGGTCATGATTTCTTTGACTATGTTCGTGGAATTCGGGTGTTCTCAGAACTGATTTGCAGTCAGGTTATTATTTAAAAGACAGTATTCGAGACTCGTTTTGATTCTTGTGATTTCTTGATCGTGTTCTCAGAGCCAATAACTCCTGGCAGTTTTTATTGATTTGGTGGACCAAAGGTTCCGCTAGCCTCGCTAAGCGAGGGTCGTGTTCTAGTCATTCGTGAACCTAACCGGGTGTGAGTTTCGCTGCACCCTGGTGCTTAGCATTTAGCGTTGTGTTACGCGCTGGCTTCGTCGCGTGAACTTCGCTATATGCGAGTCTCGCAGAGCGTTAGCCTCGCCGCACCCTAATGTTTAACACCTGAGCTGTGTTACGCGATAACCTCATCCAGGCTTGGTTTCATCCGTGGCTAGTCCCTTCAGTGCTTGGCACTCTAGCCACTCCTCGGATTTCTTCTAGCGTACTTTATGGATCTGCTGAACAGAATTTCATCACTATATCTGGACTATCGCCATGACCTTTGTTAATGGTCCCTTCCACCAATCTTGCAGGGCTCAGATATCTTCTTCATGTTTCATCTGCAAACGGGTTATCATTCAGAAGTCAGTATTCAGAATTCTTCACAGTTATTCTATATTCTTGGCTACGTCTTTCAGAATCAGCAACGCCCAGTTAAGGAAATTCTTAATTATTGGTCTTCTTGATTTATACTCATCATTATCAAGGTTTTCTTTATCTTGGGTATTCTGGTTTATTCCCGGGGAATTAATATGCATGTGGCACCTCAGTAGTTCTACTGCAGGAGGACAACATCATGCCATGCAGGGTTTTGTATTATATTATGGATTTCAGCACTACGGATTTCTATGGATCTCATCAGCTTTGGTTCACAGCCTGATTGAAGTATTATTGATTATCTTACCAAGTCAGCTCACTTTATATTGTTCAGAATGGGTTAGTCCTTTAAAGTTCTGGCAGTGTTCTTTTATAAGCAGACATCAGATCAGTATTATTATGGCACCGTCAGAGGATGTATATATACGGCAGAAGTGCAGAGATGCTTTAGTCCTGAGTTAGTTGTTCAGTCAATTTGGGGGAACAACTCATAGTTATTCATATCTTGATTGGCATAATCCTCATTCCTATCCTTTTGTGTTCATTTCACCCCTTATCGAAATTGCGAGGACGCAATTTTTTGTAAGGTGGATGGAATGTAACACCCCGCTCCCGGAATACGTACTTAGTTACGTATTCAGGTTTTCGATCGTATTTTTTTTCGATTTGCTTCCTGTATTTGTTTGGTATTATGAATTCTTTATATGATAGTTTTGTCTTGGATTTGGATTCGTGGACTCGGAGTCAGCCCTAGTCTGAACCGAGGGCCCGATCCTAGGGTATTACTAGATTTGGTCATTCTGGTATTCCGATTTAACCGATTTCAGTTTTGAGCATCGTTTTCTAATATTTTAGGTTTTCTATGATTTTCTGGAATTTTCCTGAATTAAATTGAAAATCTTCAAAACCGGTGTTGACCAGTGCCGCTGATCGATTCCCGGATTTCTAATTTACGAACGGATTAGAATTTCAAGAAGAGCCTTTAGACACTATTACTTAAAATCACATTTCCTACTTAAATACTTTTTCTGAGGATTTTATGAATTTATGAAAATTCCACCGGATTCGGTATCGGCCAGTATCGCTGGTTGATTCCAGTATTTTTAATTTACAATTGGAAATAAATTTCTGAATTCCGCTTTCACTTTACTTCTTAAAATCATATTTTATTCTTTAATACATTTTTTGGGATTTTTCAGAATTTATCAAAATCCGACCGACCCGGTGTAGACCGGTATCGGCGGCTGACTTCCGGATTTTTAATTTGAAAACGGGATTTTATTTTGGAATTCTGATTTCATATTTTTCCTCAGGATGACGTTTTCTACCTCCGGGTATTTTTGGGGATTTTTCTGGAACAGTCGATTTTCGGGCCATATTATAATATTATTATCCGATCTTTCTTTTCTTTCTTTTCTTTCTTTTCTCCCATCAACCCCGCAGCCATCTCCCCCACGTGGGAGACACCACCCCCATTCCCTCTCCCATCCATCAATCACCATCACTCTCTCCTTTACTTTTCTTTTTCTTTTCTAATTCTTTCCTTCTCTTCATTTTCTTTTTTCTTCTTTTCTTCTTCTTCCTCTTCTTCTCCTCCAAGAGAGGCCAACCCAACCAGCCAACTCCGGCCACCTCGACGCCGGCGAGGTCTCCCCCCAATCTCCGGCCGAGCTTCCCTCCACCATCACCAACAACCTAACAACCTCCTCCATCTCCTCCTTCCTCAAGGACCACCACCATCTCCACCTTCCTCCTCTCCTTCATCACCTTCAAATCCACCATCTCCTCTACCCAAACACCACCACCTCAACCACCCAACTCCTCTCCTCCTCCCATCACCCCCAATTCCTCCACCACCTCTTCAAATCACCACCAAACCCATCACCACAAAAACCCAAATCTCAACTCCTCTCCTTTCCCTCTTCTCTTTGGGGTGGCCGGAGCCACCCCTGGTCTTGGCGCCGCCGGCGCCCTGCCGGCGGCCGCGGGCAGCCAGGGGCCCACCTGGGCCCCTGTGCGTGGCCAGAGAGGGGGGCAAACCTCTCTCTCTCTCTCTGTTGGAGGGGGGGCAGCGCCCCCCTTTCTCTTTGCTGGAGGGGGGCAGCAGCCCCCCTTCCTTTGTTTCTCTCTCATGGGTCCCCCCACTCTCTCTCCTGAGTCTCTCTCTCTCTCCTGGGAGCACACTCCCTTTCTATCTCCTCTCTATCTCTCTCTCTCTCTTCCCTGATTAACTCTTTCCCCCCTGTTAATTCTCTCCTTTACTCTGTATTTGTTGACGCGGAACTCATCCCCGCGTCCATATTTCCTTAACGCGATCCTCGCGTTCTTGTGATAACGCGACGCAGGGCTGAGACCCGCGTCCGTGATCTCCTCGTGCTAACGCGACGCGGGACCCACGACCGCGTCTGCGTTCTCCTCGTGATCTGATTTGAACGCGGGCCTCGAACCCCGCGTTTGTGGTGTCTTCACAACGCGACTCCCGCGTTTGTGATTCCCCGCGTCCGCGTTCCTCTCCGTTGGCAAGACTTAGGGCCGGTACCCTCCTTTTGGATTGGGGCCGAACATCCCTTCGTCGGCACAACAAAGGAAGCACCTTTCCTCCCCTGTTTGTTTCCTAACGCGGATCTTAACCCCGCGTCTGGGCAATCCCTTGACGCGCTTCCCGCGTTTCTGCATTTGACACGGCGCAGAGCCTATTCCCGCGTCTGTGTCCTTCTTGTATTGTCGCAACGCGATCCCCGCGTCTGCTCTTTCCCGCGTCTGTTATTCCTGCGACGCGACTCCCGCGTCTGCGTCCCCCGCGTCTCTCTCTCGGAAGCTCGCGTCTCCCTGTTACTCTTTCTCTGTCCTCTTCACTTTCTCTCTCCTCATATATATATATTATTTTATGACGCGTGCGCGAGTTCCATGGATTCCAGACTTTCCGGCTTTCCGGTGATTTAGGCGAGTGTCCTCGCTCTCGCCTCCATTTGGGATTCCCCGCTTTGTCGGGTCGATATGTATTTCACTTTATGTTTCCATGTACTTTGTATTGGGCTGAGTCCCTGTATTTGTGTATGGCCGAGTGCCAATATCTGGACATGTATTGCTCTGTGACGAATGCTTGTACTAGGGTAGTTTCCTTCTTGTACTCATACCATGCCTGTGATGTATTGTACTGCCTTATACCATACTTGGATTCCGGACCCTTTCAACCTCCGGTCACTCACTATCTCGAAAGAGAGGTGATTGGGACTGGCAGGTATCTCAGTTCAGCCTCCGGTCCCTCACAGTCTCGGAAGAGGCGTAATTGGGATCGTCAGGTTTCTCAGCTCCGCCTGGTGAGCATGCTTAGCACTCAGTGCTTTATTCACTAAATTCGTTTAGGCGAGTTGCTGCCGGATTCTCCACTCGTATCTTAATCCGAGTGCCCCGGTAGCCTCGCAGAGCGTATTAGTGTCTAAACTCTGTTCGCTGCTTATGCCTCCAGCTTGTTCAGCTCCGCCTGGTTATCATGATCAGCGTTCAGCGCTTTACCACTAGATTCGTCTAGGCGAGTTGCTGCCGGATTTACCGCTCGTACTTCAGTCGAGTCGTCCCGGTAACCTCGCCAGACGCTCCAGTGTTAAATACTGTTTACTGTCTGTACTTCCAGCTTGCTCAGCTCCGCTTTATTTGTGCTCAGCTACTATTCTACCCCATGCCATTACTTCATGCCTGACACCTGTCTATACTACTTGTCGTTTTCATATTACTTTTAACACATGTATATCACCTGACAACTGATGTATTATCATCTAACACCTGACATGCTACTACTTGGCAAGACCCCTTGTTATGATATGACTTGCCACCGGACTATATCAATCTCTTGACATGACTGGTTACCTGTCTAATATCATCATCCTGTCATGCTATCACTTGACACCCAGCATGATATACTTGACCTGTGATTATCACATTTACGGGAACCTTGTCTTGTTATCCTGTACTATGTACAGTGACCTGATATCCTGTATCATGATCAGTGACCTGTTATCCTGTATTATATACAGTGACCTGAACTCCTGAATTCCTGATCATGTCCTGCTCTTGTTATTCCCGTAAATTGATAATTAACCTAATAAATCATAAAAGGAACAACTTGCATTGGGTCGGGGGAAACATGCGGCTATCAATATGTGTTCGTGTTTACAGTGGTATTAGGCATGTTGTGCAACTAAAACTTCCGGTCTGACCTGTGGGCCTCCAGGCAACCGAGGGGAGTGCTGGCTCCCTCCTCCTGAATCATGATAAGGGCATACATAAGTCCCTCCTGTTTAGCCTTGCGGCTGGCTTCCGTTTCCATGCAGCGGAACAATCCTGGGCCGTGGTCCCGGGTATGTACGGGACCCACTGTAAACATAGTTCGTTGATACCCCCGCTGGTTTCCAATAACAACCTTGCTTTACTCGGATATGGATCTATGTGTGCTGGGACGCTAGTTCACATAGCTAGATATCAGGGTAAGACGAGTATAATAATAATAACAATAATAAGACGCTAATTGTGGGCGTTGTATACGCTTGGATTACGGTGACATGAGATAAAGGTATATAGATGAGGGTTTCCTTGTTTGGATTACTCCCTCGAGGTACTAGTCTCATGAGGCCGTAGCTTAAGCTTATATAATGCCCTTTCATTTTTACCATATTGCTTGTGCTGGTTTTACCTCGGATTTCCGGTTTTATGAGAATTATAGTATTAACTGCTCATGCCCTGCTTTATCCCTGGTATCCATCTGCCTCCTGTTCATTATCTTATCATGCCCTGAGTGCAGTCGGATTGTATGTGCTTGGATTATGGTGATATAAGATAAGGGTATATATATGAGGGTTTCCTTGTTTGGATTATTCCTTCGATGTACTAGTCTTATGGAGCCGTGATCTGAAACCATACAATCAGATTTGCTCGTCCTCGGCTTTATTTGGTTTTATCACTATACATATACTTGCCCTTGCTCGCCACTTGGCTTTTGCTTCACCACTCGCCTGGGAGTTTCATCTGACTACCCTGGATTCTCATGTCCAGGTCATGGAGATTGAAGTGCGTGGATTCTCCCTGTTGCTGATCAGAATGGCGTAGCGGTAGCGTGGATCTCCAGCAGACCGTTCAGAGCTCTATTCTTCCAGGCCCCCTGTGTGCCTCTCGAGTTTTCCTTTAGTAAACTCGTGAGTGCCCTTTTGTACTATTCATCCATGTACATCTGCTTGTAATCTCGCAATTGCGCATGTCAGTGATGTAATATTCATGTAATATTGGATCACCTCTGGTGATAACTTTGTAATTGTACTCATGTGTTGGAATGTATAATGCACCACTTGCTTCCGTACTCTGATTCTTGCCTGTACTGATGCTTAGCGTATATACGTGAAGGTACTTCTGACTTGCGTATATACGTTGCAGTAACGTCCCCGTATCCGTGGAATCGGGGCGTTACAGATAAGGCTCAAAACCAAACAACAATCTCAATCACCTCTACACTTAGAGGGATACCAACACAAGCAAACTCAACATCCACAATCACCTCTACACAAGAGGGATACCAACAAATACAAGGAAGGTTACAACTCTTGGCGGTCTCAATAACCACAAACCAATTTTCTCACAAAAACAAGATCCTATATATATGATAGATATGATAGCTCAAGTGTGAGAAAATAAAGAGTTTGGAAAAAAATCACAAAGAAAAATAAATCACAAAGAAAAACTCTTGGGAAAACTTCTAGATGGATATAAAATGAAGAACAAAAACCAATTCCCAAAAACTCTATTTTTCTTTAATTTTTCCAACATTTTAAACAAATAAAGATAGATCTTTATAACCCAAAAACTCTTTAAAAACTTGTTGCTAAAACACTAGGAAAGATAGAAAATTTTGCTCTTGAAATTGTTATTGAAATCAGTTAAGGAAGGGGCTACATATAACCCTCCAAAAAATCTGCCTGTTGGCAGTAGGAAAGGGCCAAATTGCCCGTCCGGTAGATCGCCCGGTCGACCGACATTTATGATCGTTGAGTCACTGGTCGACCGAGCCTGGATACAGAGAGCAGATGCTCTCTGCCGGTTGACCGCCCGGTCGACCGGGGCCAGTTCCAGAGAGCAGAGCTCTCTAGTGGTCAACCGGTCGGTCAACCGGCTCTCCAGCCTATAAGGCCTGTGCCCCTTCGTGCATATCGGTTGACCGGCCCGGTCGACCGACTTCTGCCTCGATCGACCGTCCGGTCGACCGGCAGAAGGCCAAGTCACTATATTTAAGGGATTAAAAACTTGTCTTTTTACCTTCTAAAAAATCCCATAAAATCACGAAATTTTCACAAAAATAAGTTCTTATAAGATCTTTGAAATACAAATATGTCTGACTAAAATCCAACACATATTACAAACAATTTGAACTATTTTTGTGATATGAAAATTAGGCTTTAAACAAAAATCGGTATTTTTCAAAACTTAAATTTTTTGAAATGGAAAACTGTTTTCTCCAAAACTCATGTAAATACAAAAACAAGATATATAAACAACTTTGAAGCATATTTTATATGGATAGAATCCAATATACATATAAAGGTATCTATCTATTTTTTGACATGAAAACGAAAAACCGGTTAAACCGAAAAACAAAACGAATAAACTTTAAAACTTGTGTGTATATGTGAACTTGAGCATATCAATACTATCTAATCTCTACAATGATCTAAACATATAAAACACAAACCGAGGTCTTCTTGTAGAACTATTTCTCCAAGTCGACTTGATCCAAACGCGATTCAACGAGCTTGACTCTAACCGAGTACTAGATGCGATCTTGACGCTCGAGCTCTTGAATCAACATGTGAAAGTTCCAAACTCCTTTGTTGAAACTAATTACCTACTAATATCTTGGTCAATCACTGAAACTATTTAAACACAAGATTATTAGTAAACTATAACTACATGAGTTAATCATCATCAAAACTAGAGAGATGGACCTTTGGGCAAACAAGGGGCTGGTCATGTTGGTTGGTTGTAGAGTGAGAGAGAGAGAGAGAGAGAGAGAGAGAGTGTGTGTGTGTGTGTGTGTAGTGAGCTGGAGAAGCTTGGGGAAGAAGCCAAAGAGATGGCTTCTTGAGGAAGCTTTGGAAGTGTGTATAAATGTATGGAAAATGGAGAAAAGAATTGAAAATGAAAATATAGATTTGTTGGGGGGTTATGTGTAAATGTCCCACGAAAAATAATATAAAAATTAAAATGCAGAAAATTGGAAAAGAAATGACTTTAGAAAAGAAAGAAAAGGAGAATAGAAGGAGATAGAAAATAATTTAATTAAATAATTATTTAAAAAGAAAATTTGTGAAATTTCTAGGGCAGAATCTAGTACCAGTGCAAAATCTCATGTAAAAATTTCGGGTCAAACGGAAGAAAATACGTACATGAAATGACACGTGTACGATCAAAAACATCGAAAACATCGAAAACCGTAAAAAGATATGTATACTGGAATCAGGGTATTACACTCTCCTTCTCTTCCTTGCTTCCTTCTTCCTCTTCTTTCATGTGAGGTCAAGAGAAGGGAAGTGGGCAGCTGAACCAGGCCAAGCCAGGCCGGCTCGCCGACCAACCCAGGTTAGTCGCGCCCAGGCCAGCAGCGCCAGCAAGAGGGTCGGTCGCGCCCATATCGAAAGTAAGAGTCCGAAGGAGGAGAGGGGAGGTTCACCTAGGGCTGATCTAAGTTCCGAGAGGGAATTTCAACCAAAAATCTGAACTTTTGATGGCTTATTTCACCAATTTTATAGATAAATTCTGACTGAATTTTTACAGAGAATTAGAATAATAAAATAGCTTTTAACCCTCAAAAATTTTTATGAATCTAGTACTAAAAAGTAACCTTGATATTCTCTTGTATATGGTTGTTGCTCGGGATAGCGTAGAATCAAGGATTGGCGAAGAAATCCTCGAAAGAAGGTGAGAACTTGATTAAGTAAAGTATCTAACAAATGAGGAGATTGTTTGAGAACTAGAATATCCTAATAGAGTATGACTATATGATGATGATTATGAATCTAGTCATAGTTTTATTTAATGCAAGAACCTTGAAATACTTATATGGGTACTAGGGAGCAATATGATGATGATTTACTAGTAGTACTTAGGGATGAGTAATAAACTCAATGAAGAGTATCAATTAGAGATATTGCAGTTGTATTAGAAATCGCATGATAAAAAATAATTTGGTATATTCTCAAATAGGTAAGAAGTTAGTAGTAGGTAACTATGAAATATTTTGGAGAGCATCACATCAGGTTATGAACATTTTATTTAAAACGATACAGCTTCCTTCTCTACAACACAATGGCAAAAGGTGAAGGCAAGGTCCGATGTGCACTCTTGGAAATTTTATGGAGAGTGGAGTCTGAAAATTGTTTCCTTGCATGGTCCGACCCAAATATTTTTCTCATCGGACTGCTCTACGATTAAGGAATGACATATGATATGTAATTTTTTTCTTTTTAAAGATTAACCTGATCTTGAAACTTAATGGAACCATGACTAGTTCACGGTCCTTTGCTCGTTTATGACTTAATACTGTTGTTCTTGATCTCATTTGAATTTCTCTGAAGTAGATATTTTATTTGTGAAACCACCAAGTTGATCTCTATAATCATCCTTCTCTGCTCTTTTGCACTGTGCATCTCACGATCTCAGAAAGTCTGATTTGGTGAAGAGAGTCTGAACTTAAAACTAGTCACTTAAGCAGATTAACATCTTGTTGATTCAGAGTAGGTAGATTTGTGGAGTTTTTCTGGTTAAGGTGTTTTCGAGAATAATTGGGTTTCTGTGGCATGTATCTTGATGTATTTGATAGCGGGAGCATGTGCTCTCCTGTCGTCAATGGGGTATACTATCGTGTCTAGATCCCGACTGGTCATTGTTAGGCTGATGTAAAGTAGAGGAGGGTATATTGCGTGCGGTGTTTCGTTAATTTCTCTTTAATGAAACAGGGTGAACTTTCCACCTTTTACTCCCAAAAAAAAACTCCTTGTTGATTCCAGCTACCATCTGCCATTAATTATTTGATATCTTTGATTTAATCTAATTATGGCTATCTGCACTGCTGAAGAATGAACCAGTGCTTATTGCCATGAACACATTTACATGAGTAGGTATGTTTTGAGCCCTGCGTTACTGTACTCTCTTTTTTTCCCCTCCTTCCTGAGCTCTAATTTAGATTGATTTCATTATTGTGGCACACAATTGAGTCAGATAGCTGAATCTCAAATTGTATCCTATAACCCCTCGATATTTTTCCTAGACATTTACATTCATGCAAGATTCTCGTATCTCCCCCTGTTCTCTGGTCTTCACACCAATGATGCTAAGCTTCACAAATGACTCGGACCACTTGGCGAAAAACTCATCCTGGTTCGCTGAGAACCCCTGAACCTTTCCCTTTGTTCTCCCATCGGTGAAAAGAACTGAATCCGATCTGAAAAGGCCTTTACCATCCAAGAGATTTCGATAGTACTGGTTGTCGAACAGGGAAGTAGTCACTGGATCATTGCTAACTGTAACAGAAGCATTCACGTTGGCTGGGCATTGGTTGATGAGCTCCATCACGTAGTTCTTGTCCATATCGGCGTCGACTGGCACAAGATTTCCCTCGGGGTCTTCCTGAAATCGCTCATTGAAAGCTCTGCAGTGGGCTGAGCCAATTGTGTGAGCTCCTGAAGCAAGGAATTTATGAAGATCAGAGGAACTTGTAGATTAGAGAAGAGCATGAAGTTGTAAATAGAGCAGGTAATTACCTGAAAGGATTACCAGGTCGTCGATGGACAAGCCTCTGGCAGAGAAGTGCCGAGCCATCTCGTCGAGGAGAAGCTCGTGTCGATCATGTTCGGTCTAACATTCGACTGCAACGACACTCGGCCGTCTCTTCTTCCCAGTGGAACTTGCACTGATGGCCCCCCAGTCTGCATGGCAGCAAATGGAACAAGAATTGCAAAATTGAAGAGTTTCAAATGTTTTTGGGTCATCGTACTAATGATATGATCAACTGAACAATCACCAGATACTTTAATCTTGCTAATAAAATTGTAATTTGAAAGAGAGATTTTCTAGAGATTGGGGTTTGTGGTGAGATGGGGAGAGCTAACGGAGGAAAACAGTTGGCAAGCACAGCACCAGTTGTTGCTTTGAACTGTTCACTTCATGTCACCATTATGGCTACAATTAAGGTGAAGAATCTTGAAGGGTACAAGAACATAAACTGATCAATTTTGTATTTTTACATCTTTGTTCTCTTCATTTCTGAGATTATTTTGTTAAGTACTTATTAGTAAAACATCGGAGAGCTTTCTTAAGTTCACGGTCTTTTTCTTAAAAAAAAAAACACTTACAATCTCAACAGCATCCCTTGCAGCAAGAACCAGAATATCAGCGCAAGAAACGATCCCTGGGCACAGCGATTCCAGCAGCCGTTTGGCCGACTCGACCATCTCAAACCCACCCAGGGATGTGTTTGCTGGGTCGCTCCTCTCCGTCTCATTCCCTTGAACCAGCACTGAGCCATCACATCCCTATAATCAGATCAGCCATTTTGAGAACAAATCTATAGCATTCAATCTAGTAATTATAGCAATCAGTCAGGTAAAGAACCAAAAGTTGTCACCTCGACAATGCAGTCGTGAAAGAGTAGGCGAAGGAGCTTGCCGGGGAGGGTGGGGTCCACGGCAGAGGCGAAGCTGACCGTGTTTCTTACAAGAAGTTCTACATTTGGGCATGAAGCAGAGTAGAAATCTGAGGAGAGGTCTGAGGAGAGTGGGAGGGAGAAGAGGAGTGGGAGAAAGAGGAAGGAGAGTAGCAGCGTGAGAGCAAGCTTCATGTGTTTGTTATTGATTGATCGTCATCAAGGAGGAGAGATACAACAAGGGTAGTAGACAGGAGTTTGATTCAAGTTAAGAGAGGGTGGGGGCCATGGTGATGGCATGACCCGGAATTGCTGCGTGCAGAGGCGGATCCACACGGGGAGCGGATATTTCCACCCCAAAAACTGATGAAGGCATCCCAGAATTGAGGCACCCTAATTTTTGATAAAGACACCCTAAAAAATCAAAAAATGACAAAAAACCAGCTTCTTTTTCTTCTCCTCTTCCTCTCTCTCACATGCTGACGACCCCCGGACTCCCCTCTCGCCGGCGACCACCTCCTTCCCCCGGCCTCTCCCTTGCCAGCGCAGCCTCCCGTCGACGAACCCCCCCTTCTCGGCCTCCCCTCCCCCTCATACAAACCCCCTCTCCCTCTCCTCCGGCCTCCCCTCCCCTGATACCCCCCACCCCCGATACCCCTTCCCCCACCTGTTCGGCCAGAGTCGACCAAATAGGTGGGTGCAGGGGGTTGGGCGGGTGCGGGAATGGGGGGGAGGGGATCGGGGGGTTTGTGGGGGGGGGGGGGGAGGGGGGGAGGGGGAGGATGAGGGGAGGCGCCAGGGAGTGGGGGTCACCAGAGAAGGAGGAGGAGGGAGATCGGAGGAAGAAGGGATGAGGAAGATAAAACGGACATTTTGAACTTTTCACCAAAGGTGAAATCATAAAAAAAAATAATAATAATAATAATGACACACTTGTAATAACTTATGGGTGCCTTCATCAGTTTTTGAGTGGAAATATCCGCTCCCATCCACGAGCAGTCCAGGTTATATCTTTTTTTTATATAAATGTGTTTTTAGATTATTTTTACTAGTATAAAAATATTTTTTGAGCTATAGCTCAAGTGACAAGTTATAAATTTAAGTTATTGAATATTACAAATTTAAGCCTTTATGGCTACAATATTATTTTTTTTTACTTTTTTTCACACTCTCCGCCGCTGGTTGTGTGTTGGGAGTATAAAAGATTGAAGAGACAGCAAAAACTACAGGAGACTAGACGAATTAAAGCTGTATTGATCCGCAATTAATATTCATTTCTCGAAAAGATACAGACCCGATGCGCCTCTGGCGCCGGGACCTCAAATGTGGTCAGTTGCTTTAAATAGACTGAGCTGGATTCCATGACAATTGTCACGTTTGGGTGTGCATAGTGCATACACAGAGAAACTATAAACTCTTGAATAATTTCCATTTCTTTTTTCAAAAAACTTTTACTGGCTATTTGTCAAATAAAGATGGCAAAATGAATATGGATTGGATTCATGTAATGTATATGGAATGAGCAAATTAGACTCAAACTCGAATCACGATTTGTCTCATTATCAAATTTGATCCAGAAGACTTTCATGGATTGGATCTACTGCCGTACATGATTACATAGCAATATGTTGACAAGCATTGCTCACGTAGAGTCCACAAATTCAAAACACAAACAGTGTAATTTTGAGAAAGGTTTCTTTTATTATATTCTTTACTATTAAGTTTTTTTTTTTTTTTTAAACAAATTTTAGGTAACTGTTCTTTTTCACAAAACCAAGTGTTTGATTATAGATGTCGAGAATTTCTTCAAAATTATAACAGAAGCTCTGAATGGACAAATAATCAAAATTTGAGCATTGCTCACGTTCGCAAGTGTCTCCAGAAGACCCACGAATTCAAAACACAGCCATCGCAATTTTGAGAAAATTTTCTTTTATTATATTATTTACTATTGACTGCTTTTACAAATTTTAAATAACTCTGTACTTTTTCGCGAAACCAAAAAATGTTTGGCTACGGATTTAGAGAACTTCTTAAAAGAAAAACAGAAGCTGAAAATGGATAAATAATCAAAATTTCTGACTTCTCTAACCCACCCACAGAACTCAAACGCCCAATTACACGGTCTCCTCTTCTTTTCTTCTGCCATTTGGATAGAAAAATCAAACTCCCCTTGAAAAATTTCCTCACCTGCCTGTTTGTCTCTGTAGCGTAGAATATAAGATTAGAATCATATATAGAAGAAGGCAAAGTTGGCTTCATTGAAAGTGGCTGAACTTGGCGTCTGATCAAACTCACTCGGAGCACTTGAAGACAGTTTATTGTGGACTCAAACCCCACTGGTTGGTCCCCTGTAAACAAACTAACCGTTGATTTAGACCAAAAGAGAGCATCACCTGTAAAGCTTAGAAACAGAGCAGAAACAAGAGCAAAATTAACAGCAATCAAACATCTCTACTCCCTCTCTCCATCTGCAGCTCTCTTCTCAAATTAATAGCACTACCAAATCCCTCGATCTTGTAAGATAGGAGAGAAGAATGGTATCCTCTCTACCTCACGGCTGAAGTCCCTGATGACGCCCCTCTTGGCCTCACCGTCTTCCACAAGCAGATCGTGCTCTATGGCGATGGCCAAGGCGTTCTTCGGTGCTCCGAGGATCGCTGCCCACGTAGATATAAACATACACATAATCACAATAAATCAACTCCAATATAGATATTATTCTTGATTCAAGTGTTGGTGATGATGTTGATGTTGTCTGTGATTGGCCAAATTCTCAGAAGGCCAGCTGATCAATGGCAGGCTGGAGTGCCTCTACCACGGATGGCAATTCGAAGGCGATGACGAATCTGTCAAGATCCCTCGGGTATCAAAAATTCATTGCAAAAACAAATTTCAGTACTCAAATAGATCAAAATATTTATGTGATATCTGCAGCTGCCAGAGGGAGCAAACAAACCTCGTGCAGCTTGCCTGAAGACATATGAGGTCCGAGACTCCCAGGGAGTTGTATGTGTGTGGATGTCAGAAAAGAGTGCACCAGACAATGACAAGCTTCCATGCTTGAACAGTATGCTCGGCCTGGATTCCAAGATATGTCGTCGATCCATGAGCTTCCCTACGACCACTCAACCCCATCTCACACAATCGCACAAATGTGAATTCCAAGCGCAAGGAAGCACTGCCCCTCATCATGACCATCACGGAAAGAACCAACAGAGGCTTTGCCGGGCAATGGAGCCGGTCCAGGAACCCAAATGTCGACAGCAGATTGAGATTTGAAGGTCCTTGTATTCGGGAACAGAATGTAGAATATGTTGATAAGATGGGAGTGAAGCAGTACTTCTCCGGTCTGTTTCTGTGTATACAGGTTGGCCTGGGGAAGTCCATGCTGATTACGATTCGGAGCAAGCAGTGCACCTTTTCTTGTTAACTTGCTGCCCAAGTGGTTCTTCCATCAAAGTGCTGATGAAGACCAAGACTCCAACCGAGGACTTGCACCACAATTTGAAGACTTGTGATACTCGGGTTGCTGAGTATGGGAAGTGGATGGATAAGGTCGGACACGGGATGCTTTACCACTTTGGGCACCACACTGTATCACTGCGAAAAGATCCAGCAGTGGATCGAGCAGAATCCGGCAGGACTGGCAGCTGGGATTTCTGCTACTTTTACGGCAAAAGGAGGGATCAGAACTCAGCATGCTCTCCAAATCCAATGAACCGCTACTTTCGCCATATAGGTTCACTGCAAAGGATAGAAAGTGTTTCAGGCTTTTCAAACATGGAAGAACATATTGTTGGTTCTGGCTCCTTCTTCTGCTGCATCGGCAATTCTTGCCTCGACGAGGCAGTGGAAGGCTCTTCTTGTGGCAGCATCAGCAGCTCTGCTAGGGGCCGCACCTATGCTTGCTCCGGCGCAGTTTCCCTCATCACGACAAACGTCATTAAAAAAACATAGAAGATTGTGAGTAAATAAAAGTGTGAAGAGTATGTAAAAAGTTAACCTATTGGTTTTTTCTGTCAGCAAAATTATGATAATAAGCCTCTTGCTTCCAGCACCCTATTTTATTGTCGAACACTTGAATCATTGCACAGTCTCAAAATAATAATAAGAGATCATAAAAACCATACAGTAAAATCCATAAGCTTCTTTACTTTCTTTGTGAAAATACCCTGCCCATAGCAGGTGAATATTCTTGTACAACAAACTTACTCCAGGGGTGTTACAGAGACAAACCATGCTTAAGCTTCAGCTGTTAAACTTGCAAATTTTGGATTTTACATAAAAAACACTTGAATATAAATGTGCTTCAACATGTAATATTACACTTGTAAACTGTATGATGACCAGCCAAAAAGAATCTGTTTGAAGTGTCAACTGACTGAGTGGAGGAGACGGTATTCAAGGGCTTGCTGGTGTCAATATAATACTGTAACTGCTTCGTGATTTGCATAAATGAATGCGTAGCAAGTCTTTTGCTGCTTCAGGAATAAAGAAGGAAAGAAAAGAGAAACACATCCCGCACTCAAATAATCATCAATATTTTGCTCTCCTAGCAGAATTTCTCTTCCTTTTGCGGCCCCAGCAGGTCAATAGTTCTTTCTTTCGCTTGATCCCCAGAAATCCTTGACACTTCTCAGCACCACAAAAGCACTTAACCATGGGACCAAAGTGCACGAATCTACATTTAACCAAAAATATTGCAGATAGATCAATGAAAATCTAGACAATAGCACAACAAAACATTATAGGGACTCCCATTCTTCTAATTTCTTCAACATGTATATGAAGTATTTCTTCAAAGTTGACTCAAAGGTGGTAGGAAGAACCACCATCCAAGAGAAGAGACCAGGAATTCCTCTACACTTCCACATCTAAGGAAATTCCCTTGAAAGAATTCAAATCCTGTGGGTCCAGGAATATTCAAATGCGGAACTTAGCATCTTCATAGTCAGTTGACAGTTTTCCGTTGAATAATAGTGTCACAATTGTATCTGACCAATAAGTTACTATATGAAATAAAAAAAGGA
Organism: Agave tequilana; assembly: GCA_038442645.1. Classification (NCBI taxonomy): domain Eukaryota; kingdom Viridiplantae; phylum Streptophyta; class Magnoliopsida; order Asparagales; family Asparagaceae; genus Agave; species Agave tequilana. Next base: position 40,715 of record JAVJIF010017248.1, read on the forward strand.
TTGATAACTAAAGCAATAAAAGCGAACAACATTAAGGTGAGTTTTGTGACAAACAGAATACAATATGCTTAAAACAAAGAAGCCTACCTGTAATCATAAGTTAAAGGGTCACCAACTTCTATGGACCGTGACGCAAAAACACCCACACGAGTCTCCCCATCGGCTTCCCTACATTAAAAATTGTTAACCACTGGTACTTCACTTCATAAAGAAAAAGTACGATCCAGAATAAACATTAGGCCCTTCTCCCCGCTAAGTAATTTCTCACCATTTCTCTAATTTACAGTTTGGATCACAGCTGTGGTTTAAAAATCGAGCAGTATTTCCTTTAAAAGTTGCATCAATTGTGAAGTCCTTCCTGATTTCACACATGAAAAAGTTCTGATCACCTCGGTATTTCATATCCCAAAGCCTTTGTTCACATAAAACGTCATCAATAACTGAAAATAGAAAACAAAACAGTATAAGAAAAACAAGCAACAGTTGCTTTTATATTAAGCACAAGGAATGATGCAACTGCTGCTTACCAATTATCAGTAACTGCTGCTTACCAATTATCAGTAAAGTAGGGCTATGTTTTAGAAAATAGGACACAAGATTATAAAATAGTCAACAAAAATTAGATGCAAATACAAAGCAAAGAAATTTTGTGAACATAATGAAAAAATCTTGTATATGTAGTAATTCAAGCTATGTTTTCCTACCTGATGGGATCACTCTTGATAACAGAAAGAATGAAACTTACACTTAATGGAAAAAATCTTGAATATGTGGTAATTCAAGCTATGTTTTCCTACCTGATGGGACCACTCCTGATAACAGAAAGAATGAAACTTACACTTAATGGAACATAATAAATAATAAGAAAAAGAAACGAGAAGGTGCATCATAACAATTGTCAAATGAAACTTCAATTTGACAAGGTTGACAATTCAGATGCAATATATTAAAAAAATTAGATTTTAATCATATAAGCACCAAGCTTTAACTCCAGTGCTAGGAGAATCAAATTTAAGTTAACAAATTCTTAATTAGTAATAAACATAAATTATACTGTACATGGCATAATAAAAGATATAACCCATGAAATAAGATCTGATTTCATATTCAAAATAACAAAATTTAAAGAAACAACCAAATACAAGCCACACTGAAATGCCTATTAAGACACAAAAAATTGTTAAGACATACCTTCTCCAATGTATTCTACAACAAAGTCTCCTTTCTCCATGGCCTCTAATGCCACTACTCCCCATCCACAAGATTTTGTCTGCCATGAACAGACATTATAAGTAACAACACATTCCACTACTACAAAAATGTAAGAAGAACGAGCATTCTAAGTTGTAAATATTAATAAGAATGAAAAGGATCTTTTTATAAACCTATGAAGAATAGAGAAAAAATCTAGAACAAAAAATGGTTAGATAGGATCAATGTAAGATAAATTTTGGTTAGGTATGAAAATCATAATTATGCTATTGGTGGATCAACCTTGCAGGCTTTACTTGATGATTAGCAATCCACCAAAGGGAGAAAAAAATGAGGACCTTTAATACTCGCAAATTGCAATAAAACATATCATCTCACTTTCTAGTTGCATATAGACAAAATGTAAAAATAAGGTGCATTATAACAAAGGTTGCTATATGTGGCTGTTGGTTGGGGTCCTGGGCGGGGATGATGGGGATAACTAAAATGAGAGGTTTATTTTCAAGTTACAAAGTCAAACTATGCAGTCGTGGATCCAAATCTCTAAATGAGAAACGTCAGTGTGTTCTCTCACTAATCATCCTCCTTTACCAGAAACATCTAATTTCCACTTTGATGGCTACTCAGAATGCAATCAGATACCCTCCCAAGAAAGCAACTCTATTGTTTGGCCATGAAAATGCAATCAGATACTCTCCTGATACCTGCAATCTTAATCAGTTGTTGGGCAGCCATGACAAATGGCTTCTGTTTGCAATGAATGTTGTTGAGCAGCCATGAAATAGTTCTCAAGTTGCAACTCTAATTGGAAATGACTATGAAACAAGCCTAAGATCCCATGGCTCCAAACTTAAAACCATTTTGTATGGTGAAAACTTAATGAAACAAATGCTATAAGCAAAAGTTGTCTCAAGGAAAGACGTGTAAATTTTCATGCCTGATTTAGCTGGCAATTTGAATTCCATGTGGAGTTTGCTTTCCCTCTGAGCATGTCATGCAAATCCACATGTTAATCATTTGGGATCTGTCAGCATTAAGCTTGAAAGAGTATGTACTTCTCCATGCTACAAACTCATGCTAAGATTGAAAGATTTAATTACTCGCTTAGACTCCAACTCATAATGCAAATGAATTTTTTGGAAGCCATAAAAGAAATTTGGTCCCACATTTCTCAGGCCAAGCGTGAGCCACGCGACATTATTCGAGGCAGTCAAATGCAAATGATTCCGATGATACTATGAATAATAGACTAACAGTATAATACAAGCAAGGAGGGTGATTTATTTTCATCAGTTTCCTACTTTTCCCCACCATTGATATAATGTTTGTTGGTCTTTTGTTTTGTTCCGAGTTTTTCCTCGTAAAATTATTTCTTATATTTAAGTAACGTGTCAAGGTTCAAGGACTTGCCAAAAGTAGAGGCGGAGCAAAATGAATCTGAATTAAGCGTTTGAAGAGGATTATGTTGTTGCTATTTAACTAGGGAGCCATAGTAGGGATGACAAGATAAAAAATTCATACGAGTGATCCCCGAATTTGGGATTATCTGCTGCTCCTGCTGTTGCTGCTGTAGTATGGTAGTTGTTATATTATATAGCAGTAGCTTTTATTTTTTAAAAGATTGAGAGCAAAATGGAATATGTTATATAAGTGGAATGGAAAATATTCATGTTTAGTACAAAAACTGCAAAAAACATAATGGAATGTAAAAAGATGTTATATGTCAATCACCCATTTGTTAACTTGTATACATACTCAAAAATAGTATTTCACATTACAAACAGAAAATATTCTTTCTCTAGTTTAGCTTCACTATTTAAGATTGCTTTGTAGATAAATTAGGTATACTAAAAAATGTCTATTATAATTGCAAGTAAAATTAAAATGTTATCAAATAATTTTAAAAATTACAATGATGCTACTAGAATTTTCCTTTCAAAAATTATAAACAAGTGCAAACATGTTTAAGATGGGTTTAAAAAGATTTATATATTTTTTCTGCTCATCTTTTCAACAGGATTTTTCAAGCATAGAGGCATCAAAACATGTTTTTTTTGTATATATAAAAAATCGGAGTTTTGAATAGAGTTTCGCTATGAATCTTTAATTTCTCAAAGAATAATAGACAATGCATATAGTTATTCTTCTTTTCAATTATCATCACGTTATTACATATAGAAAAGAGAGCGAATGCTAGTTGACAACGAGAGGGTGTTTGTCACTTCTCAAAATTTCAAGCCTCAGAGGTCAAGATCCTGAAAGCATCAATATAAGTATATAACTGAAGAGCCTTGAAGTATTAATTGTTACCTGTATACGTAAGTCAATCAATGAGAATGGAGCAAAAGTAAAATTTCCCAAAGAGAGAATTCATGTGGACTCTCGGGTGAAGAGGAACATTGATGAAGGGCCATTAGTGTGGGAGTTAGCAAACTCCTATGCATTTTGCTCTGGAGGGTCTTGACTCTTGAGATAATAATTAGGGAAATGAGCATCACTTGCACCCAGAGAACATGGCATGTTGGTAGAAGAACCATAAGCTAAACAGGTCCAGATTTGGATCAAATAACTAGATGTTAGTTAATTAACATCTATCATGCCCTCTTAACTACAAAAAACAACAGCTAGCACTAGACTCCAGAAATAAATCTAACTAAATACCAATATTTTGGGGACAGCACATAAAGCATAATATAGTCACGGTTAAAATTACATATAACACTTCATATGACGAGTGTATTTGCAAAGAACAACCTTCAAGAAAATGATTCTTTTTCATTAAATCATTGTAAGGCATATATATGTCACAACTGATCTTCGCTCAAGCATTACCAACACTTCTGCTTTAAATGAGTGTTCATTGGGTCAAATCATGCCAAATGGTTAGCAAGGAGTTGTTCAACTAAAGAAATGGATGTGAATAGAGAGTAGAAAAAAGAACCTGACAAGTAATGCAGAAGATATGGGCAATGCTTATAAACATTAAAGGCAGGGGCTAAGAGAAAATTTACAAATTTAATGCACCCAACCCTCCCTCCCAAGGGGCGGCTAAGAGAAACTTTACAAAGAGCATGGTTCTAAATATCGGATATCGGGATCGCATCGGATGGAGGTTTTTCATATCAGATATCGGATATCGGGGGAGATATCGGGGATACGCGCGCATATCGGGCGTTCATATCAGACATTATATATAATGAAATATTGATAAATAAAAGTTGATTTAGTGTCATAGATATCATCTACCTAATAAAAATGATATAATATGCAAGCAAAGACAGTAAAAAATAATATATATTTGCACGCAGTCGTGCAATAAATAAGTTATTTCATATCGGACGATTTATCGGCCGATATCGGGCGACTTATCGGCCGATATTTCAAATATCGGCCATTTTTTGCTGCAAACGATATGGCGAACGATTTTCCCATATCGTATCGACAGCAAGAAAAAAAAGGAGATATCGGACGATATCTCGGCCGAATCGGCCGTTTTTAAAACAGGGACAAAGAGACAAAGGGGCGCGGGTGGGGGTGCAAAAGTTAATTACCTAGGCGGGGTCGGTAGTGTCATGCTCACAATGGAGCGAGTCCTTCCCTTTTGTTATATCCTACTAAATCCTTTCTTGTTTTTGGTGTATTATTCGTGTTCATTAAGTGTATCTATTTACCTAAACTAGGTAATTTAACAAGTTCTCCTCATTTTAGGAGCTAGATATTGGTTTTAGTGTTGGCTCTAGCATGGTTCAAAATCTGGGCGGCCATATTAGTCATTTCGTCCTGATGATGTCAATCTCGGTTAAAAATAATAAAAATTATTTAAATAATTAGCAATATTTTGACAATTTTTGTAGATTAATTAATGGAATTTGAATCACAGTTGGACAAAACTTTATAATACAAAGTAGTTAGTGCAAACATAAATTAGTAAGGCATTTATAGAAACATTATAATACAACTAATCTAGCAAACTAATTATATTCATGACAACTATTTTTTAACCATTTCTTAATATTTTCTAAATTAATTAGTTAATTATATTCATTATAACCATTTTGTAATGAAAATTTAACAATTTTTTCTAACAATAAAATATTAAACTAACAAACTAAAATATAATTAATCTAAAAAACTAATTATATTCTACTCAGTTATATTCATGATAACTATTTTCTAACAATATTCTAACATTTCTAAATAACTTGGTTACTTATATCGAAGACAACAAATTATTGCTCATTTTCTGACAATCTTCAACATTTTTTCTAACAAATCAAATCTTAGAACATAATTAATCTAAGAAATTATTCCTCCACTTAGCTACCAATTTTGGCTTTTTTTCTCAAATTCTCTTTTGGGGACGCTGGCAAGGGAGAGGAGTATTTATAATTTTTAGTAAAAGCATAGGATTTTCTAGGCTCACAAGATTTGACTCCACTGTTTTGTGGTGTCAGATTAAGAAGCCGATGGAATCTAATAGTGCAGACTTGTTTGTCACTTAATCAAATTTTTATGTTGTAGAATCAAGAAGATTTGTTGAATCTGCTAAAATTTGACAATAATTGTGATGAAATCAACCAGAATCGGAATGGAATCGGCTTCTTCCGACTGATTCTGATATGATTAAATCAATTAGTAGCGGAATCATCGATTCTTGGAACCATGGTTTTTTGAGGAGAGTGTCCCTAGAAAGATGTGGTGCCATCTTGCTTTTATTCCAGGTTTAGAACTTATATGAATATAATAGTGTCATCATTTTTTTACCATTTATAGGCAATTTCTTATGTGGCAACAAATTGGATATCAACATTTCCTGATTAGTTGTGGGCTCCAAAGTGATTCTCCTGTTTTACCTGGTTTGGGGCCAAGCTAAACTGCTTTGACTTCGACTTGTGCAGTGTAGATTAGCCTGGTGATTAATTCTCTTTCTAGCTTAGCCTTCCTTAAAAGAAGAAATTTTGTCCTGAATTTATTATTAACAAGAGCTAGCATAGTTTTATTAAAGATAGATGGAAGCATTACGAGTACTCATGGAAGATCTCATTGTTTACCATAAAAGGAGGGGTAAGAAGAGTGCAAACTCCTAGCATCCGTATAAATATAGAAGTAAGGAGGGCAATCACCATATCAAGATACTCGTTGATCTAATTCTGCACCTAAAAGGTGTGCTATCAAGATTCTAACTTCCCAGTACCCTCCAACAGAGAAGTGAGAAGGATTTATATATCTAAAGGAGGTCAGAAGGACAATCCATACCACCAAAGATTAATGCTTATAAAGATCTGATTAAGCACCTAAAGGTGGGGTAACAGGGTTCCAAGTCCAAGAACCAGTCAATGGATAAGTTATTAGGATAGTTATTCTTTGGTTTTTTGGCAAGAATAAAGTAGACAAACACAACACAAAAAGGAACAGAAAAAAAACGATATAGTGACTCGAAGTATGTCTATAATCTAATTTTAGCTTTTTGACACGACAGATTTAACCATACAAGTGATAATAACATGTTAGGCATTCTTCGGACTCGAGGTATATAATTTTTAGAGCCAAGGAACTTTAAGAACACATAGTTGTCACCAGAGCAACAGACCAAACTATGTTATTGCTGGTAACTAATTGTGAAGGGTATCCAGAGGACAATAATTTTTAAAAAAAAAACATACCTTGACAACCTTGACCTTTTTCTCTTTTCGGAATGGTCTGTTGTTGCACTTATCTGAGCAATGACAGGCTTTTGAACAACTGACAGAAAGACCTCTGTGGACAAACAAATAAATCATCAAATAGAACTAACAGACACCCAACTTACAAAAGCATTAGAGTAATAGCATCCACACTGAGAAAATGAAAAAAGATATGCCAGTATAGTATAGTTAATAGAATTTGAAACTGATCTTCTATAAAGGATCAACATAGAGTGATCTTAAAGGGCATATAAAACAAACATAAATAAACTATGCAGAGTGTCTATAAGTCAGGACACCAACCCAGTCCAGAAGATTGGACCCTCTAGTTTTAGAGGCATCAAAAAAAATCAAGCTAACATACAAAAAAAAGTCCTTTTATCCCAAACTCTTTGGGCCTAGCTCTATGAATCTGTTTCTCCATTCAGCCTATTGAGATCCATTCTCTCAGGTAAAGCACAAGCTGAAATCAATAAAAACAGATAGTTCTATTTTATTAAAATAAATTAGTGAAATTAATAGATGTGTTCCTTTTTCATGGTCCTTACAGATCAGAACAAAAAAAAATTATAAAATACCAGAGTAACCATTACAAAGCAAAAGGCATCAAGTTTCTGTTAGTATTTCTCTTTAAAAATTTGTATATGATAAAGAGTGTAGCTCCCAAAAAAAAAAAAAAAAAACTGAGTCAACCTGTGTATGAGTCAAGCTTTTAAGTTCCTAATAAATTTAATCTTGAACATTAGTTTGGGAAAACAACACTATTATCCTTGAAATAAGAAGAAATCATGAAGGGGGCATTATTGCAGTAGACATGCAAACAAAGAAACCACTGTTGGCAGACTGTCACTATTGCCTGCCCATATATGCTATATACTATTCACTTTAGTATCATTATCGCCTGCCCATATTTGCTATATATTATTCACTTTAGAATCATTTCTTTAATTACAGCTTTCATAATCATCGTCGTCGTCATCATCATCATTGATGGCCTTCGCCATCAAAATGGGATCACACTCAGAGTAATCTAGAAGACTCAAAAGAGTGATCAAATTTAAGGCAGATTATCAACCATTTTGTTGGTGCAGAATTCTTTGCTAACACAAATAAGGGCAGAAAAAAGGGGAAATGGTTAAAAACTAAGAAAAACCCAGTTGGCGGTAGGAAACCAACCTTATTGGACAGTCTGTTCAAGTGAAAAGACCACTGAATTATGCAAACAGCGAACATAGAGCAATTCTACTGATAATATATAGAAATATCCACATTTAACACAACAAAAACAAGCCACAATAAACATCGAATAAGATAGGGTTATTTACTTACCTGCACTCGCAATCATCCCCACAGGTAGAATCAGCTCTGCATTTTATGCATCCACCATCAGCTTTTGCGCCATCACGTCTCTTCTTGACTAAATAGACATCTTTCTTCATCAAGGAAACAGGCCATAACATCATAAAAAAGCCGTGGATAAAGAAATAGTAATTCTAACTGACCTATATGGACATAGGACATAACAGTGATTTCATTATTACAAGTACGACTTTCTCCATAGAACTATCTAGAAAGGCTGAAAATTTAAGTGTTAAGTATAAAGGATACTGCGCCTGATATGTACATATGGAGCTGGTTCAGTCTCGTTCTCATTAACATCTTTCAGGATGGAGCCAATCTTAAATTCCTCATCAACATGCGGAAGAGGAAGGCGCCAAAATGCTTCCTAACAATTTAAGTGTTTGATACTGATTAGACGATCACATTAGCCAATATTCACATAAAGACAAACATCTAGCTTTCGTAATTGTCCATTTACACAATCTTTTGAAACTGTAAGAAGTAAATAAACAAACAAAGTGGGAACAATCTTATCAAATCAAGTGACCAGAATGTGCTCCACAAAAAAAAAAATGTAATACAAGAAGGGGGAAAAATGTAAATAATTCTGACCTCTATGTTAGTTGTGGTATCCGGATGCTGTTATCCAATCAAATAAATTAGTCCAGTCAGACAACCTATCAATAAAAAGTACAAATAAAGAAACATAATTCTAACATAAGCAGCAAAACTATTTTAAAATTAACATTGCAATTATGATATAGAAGAATAGTAAATAAAGTAGAAGAGATGACACAACCATAAAATACAGAGTCAACCCACAAAGCAAACAAGCATTAATCAGCTAAAAACATAAAATTGAAAGAAGAACCTCCGAGCAGTAGATGCTGTAGCATATGGATATTTGCAAATACTGCTGGTACAGAAAGCAAAATTCTAACATGTCTTAATGATAAAAAACTGAAGCGCAACAGAAATTCTGATCCAGCATAGTATCCAAATATTATCAACACTTGTTACATACAGAAATAATGGCTCCATTGAAGTTTTCTACCTGCAATGATCATTGGGAAATCACCAGGTGGTATCAAGATCCCAAGCAATTTAGCATAACTGAAGTGACTCAGTTTCTTCATACATAAATTGAAGAATATGATATGGGCTTGGTGTTACGTGCCATACTGCAATATATACCTTCTTGTACTGATGATAACGTTATCGGCTGTACTGGTATGTGATTATAATTAAGTATACTCGAGAGAACTTTGTTTTAGAATTTGTGAGAAGAAATGAATTAGAAGTTTCTGATATGAAAGAAACTTGTCTGATAAACTTGTCAATAGCATAGGTGTGTATTTCTGAAATCAACAAAGCTTCTGAGCAGTAAAGACCTCGTTGCACACGGTTCTATTATGTTCCATTAGCTGATAAATTGGATTTTTCATGTGCACAAACAAATATGCATTCTCTCTTAACAGTACCTCACAGTTAACATATCCATATGCTGAAACTTTTTTTCAATGAAAGGTTCCCTTTGTAAAGATAGTTTGCCTGATTATGAGTAGGAAGGAAAATTCTTAGAATATTTTATTAAAGTAAATGCCCGAAATTAGCTTCCTCGCACAGGGGAAAATATGACCAAATAGCTCAAGAACTAAACTCATATTTTGCTAGGCCAGCATCATTTTCTAATTGGGGGTAGCCCATGTCATGTATAGTTTAAAAGTGTTGTTAGATTTGAGAGTGATTTTTAAATGCAAGTGCATCTGAAATTGTTGCATTTGATACTTCGACTGATAGATCCATAAGATATTCGTTACTTAATCTCTATCTACATTTGGTATTCATCACAGTGACCGAACATGACTAGTAGATTTCCAAAGGAAAAGAAGGGTAGGGCTGTATTGATGAAGGAAAGAAGAAACTGACCATTTTATCCTGTCGCCAATCAATAGAGTGCCTCCAACAAATTGCCTGCCGATTCTTAATGCGAATCTCTTCTTGCCAAGGTGCACATTTGGTATGCCATGCTATGGTGCACCTAACACACCGCCAAGAAGGAATCTGTTTGCAAATGAAACAAGTCTGTTTTGACAAAGAGAGTAGAACTTCAGTTTTAAGATAAATAATGAGCTGCATAAAGATGGCATAGCCATATAGACATGACTGTCTCTACATGAAAAGACATGTAGCAGGTAACCAGTAATTTTCACTAATAGCAGACATTGACTTCATAGTTATGTACTTATATTTTCACAATTATAGAGAATGCACATAGCTAGCATGAAAGCACGGAGTCTAAAGTAGGGACCAAGATCTGCCACTTACTATGACATGCATTAGATCCTGCATGCACAGCAAGGATACCAAATAAGTAGAGGAAAGATGATGTAAGCAGCTGGGCTCCTAAAATTATGTTGGGAACTTGGGGTATCTTTGTTGCTTGTAAACATTTTAACAAGATAGCAGCAGAAATTGTATTGTCAGATTGAAGTGGATGGTCCAACAAGATCGCAATATTGGGATAGCACTCTATATGAGGGTGCCGGAAGAGGAATCCAATATTGTACTTTGATATGTTATACTATGATTCTCACTCTGACGTCAAAACTACTTGATTTTAAGAGGGTAAGAACTAAATTTTCTTGTCTGGTCTTTGTAAAAACAAGTAATTCCAAATACAAACTAGACAGCCAATCAAGATATGTGTTTGTTCACCTTCATTTCAATTCCATCACTTCCGACTATACATTGCCACCCGTGAAACTGAGAGGCGCTTGCATGTATTCCTATGACCAAGCAGGTGGCTAAAAATATGCAAGTCTACCCATATACCTTTCAATGTCTCATGTGGACAAATTAATCTCTCAATATCCTCCAACTATGGAGCCCATGTTGGGTCATCCGATGCACAGAGACTGCACTACTCCATATCATAGAGTGGGTGTGCATGTGTAAAACTATAAAATATTTTTGTCCTCAAGGTTCGGTTGGATTAAGTTGGTAAGCTCAATCAAGAGCAAATTCAAACCAAATAAAACAATAGTCATTTAAACCAACAATAAAAGAAAAGCATCAAGAAGCTTTTCCTTTGGCCATTAAAAATTATGCTTAGAAAAACATATTGGTCAAGCACCATCAGTTACAGGCCAATCAGGCTTTAAATTGATCCATAAAGCCCTTATCACCACCCCCTCTCCTTTCCCAGCACACACGCACACCATCCCCACCTAAAAGAACTCAAAGAGCGTCACCACTCATTGGTAAAGAATTGGAAGCGAAAAAAGCTCTTTCCCTCTTTAAAGGATCAAAGACGTGCTACTGCAACCCGCTGAAAAAGGAAAAAACAAAAAGAAAAAAGAGTGTCACCACTCAGAGTGCAGGAAAGTTGATTTACATAGAGTTGGTGGCTGTGCAGCTATTCCTGTAGATCTTATATCTCAGGTTAAAAGGTGGTCAGAGATTATAAGTACTTTAGATTGGTCCATTTCTATATATCCCTTCACAAACTGTATGATTTACCATAGGTAAACTAGAATACCAAATTATTTCTGTTTTTTTTTTTTTGGTTCTATCGCATGGTTTTAAATTTATTATAAAATAGAAGTTAAAACCAATGAAACTTGTTAAAATACTTACCCAACTATTGAAAATATAAAGGTGGAATCCAAGTAGTGAACTTAAGTTCTTTACCAAAATTTCAGCAGGAATGAAGTTACATTTGTTTAATCTTTCTCATTTTCTGTGGCTGGCTCGCTGAAAGCATCTATCTCCTAAACAAGGCTATCATCTTATTCTTCCCTGTCTCCTCACACACCATAACATTAGAAATGCAAGTCAAGTTACGAATGATCCACTGTACGGTAAAAACATGTTTCTCATAGACAACCTAACTAAGATTGCCAGTTTTGTTACCATGGTCTAAGTGTTCTAAATAACATTTTTAGCGAATGCTTTAGCGTAGCAGTAATAAATCGCTACACTTTAACCTGATGACTCATAAGTCATTACTTTGATTTATTTTATTTTTTTTACATCTTTTCCTCTTTCACTAATCTGAAATTTCTACATTTTTAATTTTTAAAGGCACATCTAATGTAGGCATATATATATAAATTTTGTATATATTAGTTATTTATATTTATTTATTTAAATATCCATCCCTTTTCAGTGAACACTAAAGTGAACGCTTTCCGCTTTAGTGCTTAGCGGCACTTACCCGCTATGATACGCTTTCCGCTATTTAGAACACTAATCTCCAGTCCTATGATATATTATACCACAATGATGTTTGAAATTTCTTATGGTAAATTTTATCATCCTTGACCTTCCTTATAATTCACTCTTTTCTTAATTCAGGAGAATATGTCAAAATGGATGTGTCGGTGAAGATGCAACAGGATGGGGAGGAAGATGTGTCTCCCTAGTTGTATGAGCTTAAACTCCACAACTAATGAAGTAGGATTCCTCCTTCAAGGATCTATACAAAGCCCTGATCTTGCCTAAAGTTTCCTTGACCAAGAATCAACACCAACTCAAAAAATACTAATTCCAGCTTAGCAAGTAGTTAAAGTTTAGTCAGTCTTTCTAAAGCTTTCTCACTTAAGAGTTATGAACCATATTCATAACCATTTTGATTGGTAAAAGCAATTACAATGATGATAATATTTTATCCCTTAAATTCAAAAATCCAATAGGTCCATAATTCGTGTCTACAGAACACCACCCTACCTATTCTCATCCCTCGCAACAAAGTTTCACTAGACAACCTTCAAGTTGAATATTCATGATAATCTATAACGACTGTACCATATAACAGCAGATTTAAGCATGAAAAAGGTGAAGTGTATATATCACAAAAGATAAACCAAATACATAAATAACAAAATGTGAATATGTAAACAGAATTATCATTCCAATAAACAAATAGGTTAAAATAATATGAGGTAATGGGCAATGAACAGCGTGAAAGAGAACAGAAAAGCGTTTACATGTTGTGGGCACTTGAATTCTTTCGAGGACTGTTTCCATATTCTTTGCTTAGCACACGCTATATGGTAGGTTTCTCGACAACCACGAACTGAGCAAAGAACTTCTTCACCAGGGTAGACATATCTGGTGCATAAGCGACACTCAACCTAAAACAGACACAAGGCAAATTATACATAATTGTAAGCATTTAAGAGGCTGATTATCATATGAGGAGGAAACTACTAGCAACAAGGATCAAGAACATATCAATGATTCAATATTAACACCCAATCAAGAAAAAAGCACGCAGGAGCCAAAAGAAATAATACCTTGCACGTTAATGTAGCATCAAAAGGGGGGAAAAAAGACTTCCGAATGATAATATTTTCTAATTAATTTTTGTGTGTGTGTGTGTGTGGGGGGGGGGGGGTGATTTATAAGGAGAGAATATAAATAAAGCCATTTATAAAATTATTAAGGAAAAAAAATCCAGTTGCGCATATTGCCATTGAAAAATCACAATTATAATATTGAAGCAAGAAAACCTGATTCTTAGCACTCTTCTAAATGACATCACCATTCCCCATAACTCTATTTATTATGATATGGTCTCATCCACTTCCAGAAACTCTTGTTTTCCCTCTCCACAATCCAGAATCAGAAGACCTCCACATATTGTAATAAAGCAAACACCAAAGAGTTTCATATAGGTCTGTTGACCAAGTTATAAAAAAAGAGAAAAAATTCACTACAGCCACCTACTTTGCTTCATAATTAAAAAAAAACTCAGCTTCATAATTTTATTCAATACAATCTCATCCACATCAGCATAAATTGATTCGTCTTAACCACCACTTCATATATTTTCGTTTCCTTTTTTACACTTCTCCAGCGCCCCCAACGTTGATCTCCCCTCAACTCTGATTCTGACACAGAGTAATTCGCTGGTCGACATGTGCGACCAAGCCATTGTAGGGTTGAAGAGGGGTGGGGAGCCCCTTCTTGGGGGTCCCAAGGGGCGAAGCCTGAAACCAAATTTATTTTGGGGATCAACCTCTTGCATATCTCGTTTGCTCGTGCTCCTGATGAGTTTTTTTTTGTATTTGTGATCAATGTGGTATTTAAATCTGAAAAAAAATTGGGAATCATTTAATATCTGTGAACGGGGGTCTGCTGATGATGGAGGTGCTGATATAAGGATTCTAATTTGACATATATGACTCATGATCACAGTCTTATATGAGAACTGTGACATGATCGCTATCTTTTATTAGAAGACTGTGATTAATGGTCACACTCTTTTTATTAATTGAAAATTAGGGTATTCATTGTCGCAGTCCCAATATAGGCTGAAAATTATATTTTGTGAGGATTGTGATCATAATAAATACTAAAAAACAAGATATTTTTATGAGAATTGCGACCATAATCGCAGTCCTATAAAGACTCAGAAACATGTCATAATAATAAGCATTGTTATCATAGTCGCAATTCTATAAAGACTAAAAAATAAGGCATTTTTGTGATGACTGTGATTATAATCGCAGTCCTTATAAAGATAACTGCAATCATAGTCATAGTCCTATAAAAACTCAAAAATATGACATTTTTGTGAGGACTACGATCATGAACTCAGTCCTCAGAAATAAGGCATTTTTTTTAAGACTGTGATCATAATCGCATTTCTCAGAAATAGAAATCATGATCGCAATCCTCAAAAATAAGTTTTTTTTGTAAAAATTGCAATCATGATCGCAATTCTCTATATACCACCAGTCCGCATTTTCGAAACGGTTCACCTTTTTCGAAGTGATTATGCGGTTGACATATAGGCACACCTGATTGATTTAAAAAGGGAAGTGACTAAAGTGAATCAAATTATGAAGCTAAATTTTTTTCCTAATTACGATTTGACATAAAGGGGTGTTGTGAAATCCCCTAAAAACTAAAAACTCCATTTATAATTTAAATAAAGAATAGGAAATAAAAGAAAAGGCACAGAATACACTTATAATTTTAGCAAAGAAATTCCATTTCTTTGCCCTAGTCAACACTGTTGAAGTCGGTATTTCTAATTCTTTAATATCGTCACCATTAGTCCAAATTTTCCCGTTTTTTCTCTATTGGATCAAAAATTACAGAATTTCATAACCATTATCTAATAATACAACAAAAATAACATCATAAGCATGCAACCCAAGAATCATACAATATCCAAGAAACCAAAAGAGGAAAAACTCATAAGCAACAAACCCAAGAATCCAACAGTATCCAAGAAACCGAAAGAGGAAAAACCCTAAACCTCACCATTTTGGGCGCAACGATGAGAAAAGGCAATTGGCACTCCCTTTCCTCAACCCCCTCCGCCACCTTCTTCTCCACCCAAGCCCTCACGTGATCTGCCAGCGACTTCCCTTTTCCCTCCGCCTTTCTCTTCTCCCTCTTGATCACCGAGCACGTGCCCCGAGTCGAGATCGGGTACCGCAGCCGCTTGCTCCACTTGCGGTCCAACGCCTCGGGGTTGCCGTCTAGGGTTTCGGCCGGCAGCGAAGAGGAGGAAGAAGAAGCGACGACCGACAGATCGCACGGCCGAAGAGCGGGGAGACGAGAGAGGGGGCGGACCACGAGATTGCTCAGATCTGGCGTCGACGACATCTGGAGGAGGGAAATTAGGGTTAATGCATTGTCGTTTCTTGATGGGGGAAATTTTGTATGGAGTCCTTTTGACTTACGCTTTTTAATTATTACTTTAGAGAGCAAAGAGAGGGAAAGAAAGAAAACTGAACAGAGATTGGAAATGAAAACGTGGGCGGGAAATTTTTGGACCCTGGGCATACAAAAATTGAGGAAGGCAGCCCACAAATAATCCACCCAGAAAATGAGAAAGGCACCCTAAAGATTAAGGCACCCTCAAATTTGACAAAGACACTTCAAAAAATTCACAAATAACTAAAATATTAATTTTTTCTTCTCCTCCTCCTCTCTCTCTACCAGGGAGCGGATATTGTCACCCCCAAAAAGTAATGAAAGCACCTCTACGAGTAGGGCACCCCCAATTTGATAAAGGTCCCCAAAAAAATTTAAAAAACTCCCCAAAATGACCTCTTCTTCTTCTCCCCTTCTCTCCCTCTCATGCCTCCACTCTCTGGCGACCACCCACTCCACGAACCCCCTCCCCCAGCCTCCCCACCCTCCCCCCCCCCGAATCGCCCCTCCTCCCCCTCGATCTCCGCCCCTGATCTGTTCAGTCGGAGCTGGCCGAACAGAACGGGGCCAGAGATTAGGGGAGGAGGTTGAGGAGGGGAGATCAGGGGGAGGGGTGGGGAGGCCGGGAAGGGAGGGGAGGTGGGGAAATCGGTGGGGGAGGAGGAGGGGGTGGGAGATTGGTGGGGGAGGGGGAGGGGCAGGGGTAGGGGAGGGGAGAGGAGGAGGGGAGGCGGGGGCACCAGGGAGAGGGAGGGGAGGAGGTGGGGGAGCGTCGGGGAGCAGGGGTCGCCAGGGTTGAAGGATGGGGGAGATTGGAGGAAGAAGGAAGAAGAAAAGGGGCATTTTAGACTTTTCACCAAGGGTGAAATGGTCAAAAAATAATGGCACACTTGTAATTTTTTTGGGGTCATTTCTCATTTCTTGGGGTGGCAATATCCGCTCCCTCTGTAACGCCCATACCCGGCGGTATGGAGACGCTACTGTAACGTACGTACACATGGCTAAAGTACCCTGCATATGTATGCTAAACATCGGTACATGAGTCAGAGTATGAAAGTACATGGTAATATACATTTCAACAGAAAAGTATCAACACAGTTATCATAGAGTGTGACATAATATTACAAGAGTATTACATCACCAGAAGCGCAAGAGTATGATTTACAAAGTTTATCAAAAAACTAAAAAATGCTCATGGGCTGCAAAAAGGGAATCTCGTGAGCCGGTCAAGAGATGGCAAGTCGGGAAAGATCTACTGTTGATCCGATTGCTCCTCGAGAAAAGCCTGATCTTCGTAGAAGGGTCCACTTCGTTCCAAGCTTCGAGATCTAGACATGCAGGTTCAGAGTTGTCAGAAAGCAACCAAATGAGTACGTTAAATGAAGCCAGATGGCAGGCACTGGCAATCACACCTGTATCGGGAAGTGTGTCGTGAACACAGGTCACACAAGCATAAAATAATCACAATAAGCAATGTAATATAAATTAACGTCAATTTTGGTGAATGCAGTCAGATTGTTTATTATTATTAAATCCGTATGTCTAGGTATGTGTCCCAGCGTCCCAGTACACATACATCCACATATAAGTAAAATGAGTTTGGTTATTGACTACTGATGGGGTGATCAATGAACTATATTTACAATGGACCTCGTACATTCGGGGACAACTGCCAAGGATGTTCCAGTACTAAGTTGGAACATGCCGCTATGCAAAATAACAAGTCTTATTTATTTGCCCAAACAAGAAGCATATCATAAGCAGTGTACACCCCACGGAACACATGGTGGTCTTCAGGTAGAACAGAAGTTTTAGATGCACAACATTTGCCATTGTAAACACGTACACGTATTGATTCATCAGTTTTCTCTATCCCGATAAAAGTTGTCTGATTAATACAATTTTATGTTCATGATGATCAGTTACGGGGATTAACATGAACATAATAATAGGAGAATCATGCTAGATACAGGAGTACAGGATCTCTAGGTATATAACATGATAATAGTGCCAAGTCCTCGTAAAGATGATAATCATGTGTCAGACAATTAACAGGTCATGCAACGTGATATAAGAAAACAGTACAAGTAAATATTTCAAACTCTTTACAACCATCATAACAATAATAAATAACTATTAAATAGCTATTTGGAGCTAAGTAAAGATGGAGCGAAGCTAGCATGCAGCACTAAAGGCTAACACGCTTGATGAGGCTAACGTTTGTGGCGAAGCTAGTGTATGAACGCTTACTAACGCATGCGATGAAGCCACGCTCGCGGTGAAGATAGATGCACACGGTGAAGCAAGTGTATGAACGCTTTGCTAACACACGTGGCAAAGCTAGACGCAGGCGGCGAAGCAAGCGTATTAAATGCTTTGCTAACGCACACAACAAAGCTATGTTCGGGCGAAGCTAGCGGTAAAGTACTAAGCGCTAAGCTCACATACCAGGCGGAGCTAGTAAACCCTAAGGTTAAGCTCGAAGGCTAAAGAAAAGCCCAGAAACTAATGACCACTAGGGTCGACCAATTACACAGTAACCCAGTAGTAAAAAGTACAGTACTCGCTTAGGGTTGCCCGGAGACGGAATGAGAACGACGTGGAAATCCGATGGTGCTAATACACAAAGCGTGAGGAGAAAAAAATGAAAAGAGAAAGAATAGAGAAAAAGAGGAGAGAGAAAGAGAATAGAGAGAGGGGACAACCTAAGGAGGAGGGTGTGTGGCCAGAGGTGGCGTGACCAAGGAGGGGGTGGTGGGGGTGGTGATGGAGGTGGTGGTGATGGTGATGTGGTGGAGAGGTGGTGGGGTTGGTGGTGATGGTGGTGGGTGGCCGACAAGGAGAGGAGATAGAGGGAGAGGCTGGGGTGTAGGGTGGTGGTCAGAGAAGAGGAGAGAGAGGGTGAGAGTCCAGAAGATGGTGGTCGATGGTGGTCTGGATGGCCGGGTGGAGAAGGGTGGTGGAGTAAGAGAGAGAGAAAAGAAAGTAAGAGGGAGAGAGAAAGTGAGGGAGATAAATGAGAGAAGGAGATAGAGATATATTGGAAAGAAAGAGAAAAAGAAGAATGAAGAAGAGAGTGGAAGCGAAATAAGAGAGGAGAAGAACGGAGAAGGAAAAAAAAAGAAGAAAGAAAAAGAAAGAAAGAAAAAGGAAGAGAAAAAAGAAAAGAAAAAGAGGAAAAGAAAAGAAAGAAAAAGAGGGGAAAAAGAGAAAAAGAAAAAAAAAAGGGAAAATATCGAGCAGGGCTCAAGTCAAAATAAAATTACAGAGGAATTAAAATAATATAGGTGACAATTGAGATACGCATCTGGGTGCGTATTCTGAGAAAGGGGTATTACAATCTACCCACCTTATAAAAATTTCGTCCTCAAAATTTCAGTAAGGATATAATGAACAGGAAAAGATTATGGTTGACAATAATAAGACGGGATGAAGATGATGCGAAAATTACCAACTTATGACATGAAAAGTTAGGGATAACGCTCACGGATAACGTCTTCCCGCTCTCCAGTTGCTTCCCCGGGGCATGCCTGTTCCAAGATACCAATACCAGTGGAATTAGACCCGACCCCAGTTCGTTTCGAACCGGCAAGCCGAACCAGGGACCTGTTGGCCAGAACCTGTAACGCCCTGATCCCGAGGGTACGGGTGTTGGCCCAAGGTTACAATCACCCGATTTAGAGTTTTGATGATCACAAAACATATATAGTTATTTGTACTAATCAAGTTTAAGTGTTTAAGATCATTTCAGGGTTCTAAGGATTCAAGAAGTTTCTTCCCCTAAAGGAAGGTGGTGTAGACTCAAGATGACTCAAATACGGGATCAAGAATTTAAGTAACTCAACGGTGCAAATGGAAAAGCCCGATAGAAGATCTTGTTGTCACCTAAACCCTTGTAAGATTTTAGTATGTCAAAGAGTAAGGATATGATGTGCTCAAGAAGTTACACACACAAAAATATACTGTTCAAAAATACAAGTTTTGGGTAGTATTGGTTTTGTTGCATGATTGGTTAATATAAATGTTTCATAATTTTTTCAAATTTTTATATCAAGTTTAGAACATGTATTTTATCTTCTATACTATGCTATATAACCCTCAAGCTAATGCAAAATATTTTAAAAATATTTTTCAAGTTCAAAAATCTGTTTAAATTCTATTTCAGGCCATAACGGTCGACCGGGCGGTCGACCGTAGTTGTTTCAGGCCAACACAGTCGACCGGGCCTTTTGGCTGTGGGCGTGCACGCTGTGCACGTTTGTCGGTCGACTGGGTCGGTCGACTGTCAACCCCTGCGGTCGACCGACTGGTTGACCGACTGTATGACACTTGCTCTCGGTTTGTGCCACCGGCAGTTCAAAATTCTCTTTTTAAATTGCCCTACGGTCGACCGGAGCCAACGACTATTTGCCAAGTGGCGTGCCGGTCGACCGGCAGAGGTCCATACTGGCACCAACTGCTCTATTTTGGATCTGTTTTGTTTTTTATGGGTTCCAACGACTATTTCTTGTTTCCAAGTGGTTAAACTCACCCCTAATGACCTAGTATCACTTATGAATGGTATTTATCCTTTGCCTATAAATAGAGGTCATGGGTCTTTGGTTTCGAACAAGAAAAATATCCAAGTTTCAAGTGTTTTCAAAAGAAGAAGTATTTCATTACTTTCCATTTTCAAAGTTCTTTCTATTGCAAAATTTTTCAGTTGGTTTTCAAGTCTTCTAAATCTTTACTACTGAAATTTTTTCCTCACTTTAATTCTTGAGCCTACTCCACTCTATAAGAAGTTGTAAGAGAGTGTTTGTGGTCTTCCTAGATCACCAAGTGACTTGTATTCCATTGAGTCGTGGTTCCTCTTGTGTGGAGGATAGTATTGTTGGAGTTGGGTACTCCGATCTTGAGTAGACCAGTTGTAATCCCTTGGGTGTAAGGTTCCTGTGTGGAAGTTCTCTTTATGGATATAGTGAAAATCCTTCATAGTAGTGAAGGCGGGGACGTAGAGCAGTGGCTCGAATCTCGAAACAAATTCTCTTGTGTTTGCGATTGATTTCTTCTTGCTCTTTACTGCTTTACATTCCTATACTTGTGATACTATTTGTCTTGTTTTCATATTGCATTCATTTCATCTTCTTACATTTTCGGTCTTTATTCATATCAACAAGGAAGCAATTAAGCACCTCAACTCATCATCTAGAGGAATCAAAGAGGAGAAGTTCTAGAGCTCTTTACCGGGAATTCGGCTTCAATTCTTATTTTGAGTGACTGCTTGCATCATACATATTAACTAGTTTTTAAAAGTGCATTTGATTAGCATAACATCTATTCACCCCCTCTCTAGGTGTTTTTCAATTAGTATCAGAGTTTTGGTCTCTAGTTTCTTGGTTTAACAACCTTAGAGAGATCCTTAATTGCTAATCATCTTTTTCATATTTCATCCGCATACACTTTAGTAAAGATTGCCGAAGGTATTAAGACCCTGCCCAAGTTTGATGACCTTAACTTTCCCATATGAAAGATTAAGATGACCGTATTTTTGCAATCCTTAGGAAGCCGGGTTGCAAAGGCGGTGACTAAACCCTTTAGCGCACCCCTTGGCGATGAGGACACTTGGTTCGATATTGCTACGAAAGAGTTTGATGCTCATGTTAGGGCACACTATGCCTTACTTCAAGTTCTTAATGATGATGACATTGCTAGAGTCATACACTGCAAATCGGCATATGAGATTTGGACTCACCTTATAGTCACTCATGAGGGAACATCACAAGTAAAAAGGGCTAAAATTGACCTCTTACGTTCCCAATATGAAAACTTTACCATGCAAGAAAATGAGTCCATTGATGATATGGTTACACAATTTACAAAAATAACTAACGGTCTTGCTTCTTTAGGTGACGACATTGACAATAATCAAAAGGTGAGAAAGATCATTCGTGCACTCCCACCATCTTGGGAAGTCAAAGTTACAACCTTGAAGGAGCTCAACAACAAGGAGAAAATGGAGCCCATTGGTCTTATTGGGAACCTTAAGACCCATGAGATGGAAAGAAAGGCTAGAGAAGAGATAGCTCCTCTAAAGAAGAAAGCAATCGCTTTCAAAAGCTCTTCCACCTTCTCCGACGAAGATGATGAAGAAGAGGATGATGAAGATCTCTCTATTCTTGTGAAGAATGTTTGGAGAATGTACAACAAAATAAAATTTCAAAATAGAAGAAGATGACAAGAAAGAAGAAAAGAAGATCATTTGTTTTAATTGCCGGAAGCTGGGGCACATCGTTGCGGAGTGTCCGAAAAATAAGAGCAAACCTTCCACCTCCAAGAAGCCATACAAGAAGAAGGTTTTGAAGGCTACATGGTATTTAGAGAGTGAATCCGACGAAGAAGTTGACACAGCCCACATGTGTTTTATGGCAAATGATAATACAAATAAGGTAACCCCCGAATCATCTATTGACGATTGTGAATTATCTATAGATGAATTAGGAGAAGCTTTTGAAGAATTATCTCATAATTATAATTTTCTTAAAAGAAATATTTAAAAATGAAAAAGAAAAATGAAACTCTTAACTACAAAGTTTTCATACTCACAAAAGAAAAAGATGATTTGTTTTCAACTCTCTACTCAAAAAGATTTTGATGCTTATAAGATTTCTTGTAAAGCTAAATTTTCACAAATAGATAAAGATGAAATTTCTATGCTAAAGAATAATTTTAACTCTTTAGGAAAAGTTTTAAAGAAATGTGAATCTGACAAATCTAGATTGGAGGCTATGTTTCCTAAGAAACATATCCCAAAGAAATAAACTCATGCTACACACACCCATACTCATAAGTCTCAACATTTGCACTCACATCATGCTAAATATGTTCACAAACCAACACACTCCACACGCTCATCATGCATTCATGTATGATAAAATTTATGCATGCACTTATTGTGGCCGAAAGGGTCACTTAGCTAAATTTTGTTTTGATTGAATAAATGCCTCAAATAATCATGTTTGGGTTCATAATGCTAACATTAAAAGACCCAAGAAAATTTGGGTACCAAAGTCAACCAATATGTTACATGATGTATGTACACTTCAAAGCTCAAAGACGTAGGGAACGGTGGTATCTTGATAGTGGTTGCTCAAGGCACATGACCATGAGCTGAGGGCGGGGTGCTGCCCCTCCCTTCTCTCTCTCCGGCTCTCTCTCTACTGTCTCTATCTCTCTTTACAGTCTCTCACTCTCTCTCCCCCCCATTCTGGTTCTGGGTCTCTCCCACTCTCACGCCCCCCTCTCTCTCCTCTCTTCTTCTCTCTCTAAATATTCATATATATATATATATTATATTTTATTATATATGGTATTCGATAGAGTATTCACGGTGGCAATTGGAGTTCTGGGATTTTACAACATATTTCGAGTTTTCTAGGCGAATACCTTTTCTGAGATTGCGAGTATTATTTTTCAGTGTTTGGGCGAGTACTATTTTTCTGTGATGCGAGTACTTATTTTGTTCTGGGGGGTTCCTGTATTATGTTTGGGCGATGTTATATTTGTGTATCGATGATTGTTGTAATTGTGGATATGTTGTATATTGTGGGTGTGTTGTACTTGTATCAATGGTATTGTTTTGTATCTATGGCGAATGGTTGTACTAATATAGACGATATTGTATTTGTGGGATTAACGGTGGTACAGGTTGCAGGAGAAGACCCTCGGGACAAACATCCCCTCCAGGGTGCGCTGTTCCTGGAGACCACTTCCCAGGCTACCCAATGGGTCCCCTATACCCTTATGGGTTTAGTGGTAGCTTTGGCCGAGCGGTTTCGCCTACTCGCCCTCGGGCTGGACTATCCAATAGACTTCGGTCTACACCTACGTGTTTCATGGTAGCCCCATCGTGAGGTTGACCGATCTACCGTTCTCCCGTTATTATTTCTCCTGTTTATATGTATGCTTGAGTGGTACTAATATCTTCTGCAGGTATCTCCTCGGCCTTCTGGCCCTATTAGCTCTTGCCCACTCCTCGAAAGGGGAGCGCTTAGACCCTCTGGGTCTCTCTTTTTCTCTGCCTAGTTGGCGAGCTTAGCGCTCAGCGTTTTATCGCGAAACTTGCCTAAGTGTAGCTACGTCGTGGTGCTAGCAGAGTGTACATACACTGATTCGTCACGTGCATTGGCTCCGCCATGTACAAGTTAGCGTCTATCACTGCTCGCTAACTTGACCCCAGCTTTGGACTAAGTCTTTGGACTTTACCTTCGGATCTCTACCAGCTCTACCGGCAGGCGAGCTTAGTGCTCTGCGCTTTATCAGCTTGCTCTATCACGAGCGTGGCTACGCCATGTACGATATCATAGCGGTTATACACTGGCTTCGTCGCGTGCGTCTAATTGTGCCGCGAACGTGGCTACGCCATATGCGAAGACTCAACATTGTTGCGTTGGCTTTGCCGTAGGCGTTTAGCTTCGTTGTGAGTGTGGCTTTGTCGTAACCGTTAGCTTGGTGTTCATACGTCGCTTTGTTACGTGCGTTAGCCCCACCGTACGGGTTTAGCCTAAAACTACACGCTAGCTCCGCCAGGAGTCTAGATCCGTCATGTGTCTAGCGTTATATACTGCTAACATGGTCTAACTATGCTCCCGCCCTTCTTAGCTCTGGTTGCTTTTAACCATATTCAGTTCTGCTTACCCACTTTTTATTCAGCCTGGCTCGTCTATACAATTCCGCCTAACCTTGCTCGCTCGCTTGACCACTTATCTGATCAACTATGTCTAACCCGAATTTTCAGTCGTCTATGCAGTTCTGACCAGTTCTGCTTGTCAGTCGGTCCAGTTCTACTGGGCCTCATTTGTCTGCTTGCATGTTCTCCTACTTGCCTGTCCAGTCCAATCTCACCCTGTATGTTTGTTTGATTAATAGTTTAATATCTTATTGTTATGATTATAGTTGTGAAGAGTTTGAAAAGTCCTTTTACATTGTTTTCATATTCTAACTTGAGTGATCGGTTGCCCGATTTATGTTGTGACCCTGTGCTTTTTTATACTGCTTTATGTTGTTGAGCATTACCTGACACATGATATTTGTCATGTTATCATTGAAAATACACTTAGAGGGGGGTGAATAGGTGTATGGCTAATCTAATGACAAATGATGCGGAATTAAAAACTAATTGCAACACACTATGTGTAACCAAAGAGTGTAGCCGAATTCTCAGTGACAGGCTCTGGACTATCTCCTCTAAATTCCTCTAAATAAGAGTTGGGGTGCTACATGAAGCTCTCTTAGTTCAACACAAGTATGGGCACACAAACAATACCAAGTATATAAGATATGAGCAATATGAATCAATACAAGATATAAAAGAGAGAGTTTAGAGATAGTGGATCAATTGCAAATACCGAGATATGATTCGAGGTTCGAGCCACTGATCTACGTCCCCGCCTTCACACAGAAGGATTTTCACTAGATGTCCACACAGGACCTCCCACCCAGGGAACCTCCACCGAGGATTTGGCAAATACAAACTAGGAGTACATAACTCCTCTCTCTAACAACACAACCTCTACATAAAAGGCTAGGCACAACAACAATCACCTCTACACAAGAGGGATAAGGCTCTAAGCCAAACACAATCACCACACACTAGAGGGATAAGGCTCTAAGCCAAACAATAATCACCTCTACACAAAGAGGGATGGGCACAAAGCCAAACTCCACCACAATCTCCTCTACACAAGAGGGATAGCTACAAACCCAAAGTACAATCTCAATCACCTCTACACAAGAGGGATGAATACAAAACCCAAAGCTCAACCTCCTCTACACTTAGAGGGATAGATACAAACCAAAGCAAAGAGAAAGTTACAATTTTGGTGATCTCAAAGACCACAAACAACCTTGGTAATCACAAAGATCACAAATCAATTTTCTCACAAAAATAAGATCCTATAGATAGGATAGAGATGATAGCTCAAGTGTGAGAAAACATAGTGTTTGGAATGAAAATAACAAAGAAAAACACTTGGAAAAAACACCAAATGGATATTGAAATCAAGATCAAAACCAATCTCCCAAGGCTCTCTTTTCTTTGATTTTTCTAACACTTTAAAACAAACAAAAATAAAACTTTATAGCCAAAAACTCTTTGAAAACTTCTTGCTAAACTACTGAAAAAGATAGAAATTTTAGCTCTCAAAAATCATGTATAAAACAACCCAAGAGATGGGTATTTATAAGCCTCCAAAAATTCTGCCCGTTGGCAGCAGGAAAGGGCAAAAATGCCCTTCCGATCGACCGCCCGGTCGACCGGTCAACGGTCATTTTTCTGACCGTTGAGC
The DNA here is from genome assembly GCA_038442645.1 of Agave tequilana. Lineage (NCBI taxonomy): Eukaryota > Viridiplantae > Streptophyta > Magnoliopsida > Asparagales > Asparagaceae > Agave > Agave tequilana. The sequence continues at coordinate 66,954 of JAVJIF010017248.1, forward strand.
CTCCGGTCGACCGCCCGATCGACCGGGCCAAACCTTCGGTCGACCGGCCAGCACCCGAGAGTTGGGTGCTTTCAGTCGGTCGACCGCGCGATCGACCGCCTTTTAGGCTGGCCATGTGCACGTTTGCATGCACATCGGTCGACCGACTCCTGGTCCGGTCGACCGTCCGATCGACCGCCAGCAGAGTCTGTCTGGTTTTAAGGGATTAAAAACTTAGGTTATTTAATACCAATTAAATCCCATAAAATCAAATAAATTTCACAAAATAAGTTCTTGTAAGATCTTTGAATAACAAATATGTGTGACCAAACATCAATACATATTACAAACTATTTGATCCATTTTTGTGATATTGAAATTAGGCTTAAACACAAAATTCGTATTTTTCAAAACTTGAATTTTTAAAATGAAAAACCGTTTTCTCCAAAACTTGTATAAATACAAAAACATGATATTGAAACAAATTTGAAGCATGTTTGTATATGGATAGAATCCAATATACATTTAAGATATATATATCAATATTTTTGATATGAAATCCAAAATCGGTTAAACCAAAACCAATAAACTTTAAACTTGTGTATGGGTGAACTTGAGCATATAAACACTATCTAATCTTTACACAAGATCTAAACTAAATATAAACCAAAGTCTTCTTGTCGATCCTCATCTTCAAGATGACTCGATCCAAACACGATCCAACGAGCTTGACTCCAACCGAGTGTTAGATGCGATCTTGATACGCGAGCTCTTGAATCTACATGTGTTAGCTCTCAAAACTCCTTTGTTGACGCAAAACACCTACTAATATCTTGATCAAATATCTGAGACTAATTAAATACAAGATCATTAGTAAACTATAACTATATGAGTTAATCATCATCAAAACTAGAGTGATGAGCCTTTGGGCCAACAATCATCTGACACCTGACATATTAATCACTTGACTTGTGATTATCACATTTACGGGAATCCAATTATTATATCCTGTTATGTACAATAATCAAGTATCTCCAGTACTATTGTACTCCTGTACTCATGTTACTCATGTATTATGCCCATGCTATTCCCGTAAATTAATAATTACACATAATCTGTAATAAATAGGCAACTTGCACCGGGATTGAAAAGACTGATGATATCAATTTGTACGTCTTCAAAATGGTTCGATGTTGCAACACTGTTCAAAATGACCTGAGGCCACAGGTGTTTTGGTGGGGTGTACTGGCACCCTGACCTGATTCTATTCCTGTTTCAGGGCATGCAAATAAGACCCTTACAGCCTAGCGGCTGGGATTGGGGTCCATACCCAATCACGTGAGGTCGTTGTCCCGGGTATGCACGGGGCCTATTATGAACATGATACATTGACCTCCCATCAGTTTTCAATAATTTAACTCATCTTATTCATATGTGGATACATGTGAACCGGTAACACATACCAAAATATATGGATCGGACGAGTCCTAATGAAAATAAGAGAGAGGTCTCTGCTCGGCCAACTCTGGTCAACAGAGACCTCTATGTTCGGCCAACTCCGGTCGAACAGAGACCTCTATGTTCGGCCAACTCTCTATTCAGTCAGTGGGGGGTGGGAGGGGGAGGGGAGGTCGGGGGGAGGGGGAGGGGGAAAAGGGGAGCACCGGGGAGGGAAAGGAGGTCGGGGGGTCAGGTGTTCGCCGGTGATGGGGATGATAGGGAGGCATAGAGGTCGGGGGAGAGGAGGTGGTCACCGAGAAAAGGGAGGCCGGGGTTCGCCGACGAGGGAGGGAGAGGAGGAGGAGAAGAGGAGATTTTAGCCATTTTTTTTGGGTGCCTTAAATTTGTGGGTGCCTTACTCTTGGGGGGTGCCTTCCTCATCTTTTGGAGTGGCAATATCCGCCTCAACATTTAAGAGCCAAAATCTGATTGAGGTGTTTTACCTGCACACAAGAATACAGAATTTCAGATCTAAGAATAGGATGTGTAAGGTACTCAATTCTACCGCTATAGCAAGTGGCTATGCGGGTCGTGATCCACAGGGAGGGACTAGCGATGGAATCTTTTTTAGCAAGTTCTCTTTTAGGTTACAAAGTGTTTGAATTAGGAAGAAGATGGTAAAAATCACCTAGAGGGGGGGTGAATAGGTGATAATGCTAATCAATGCACAATTAAAATTTATGATGCAACAATCTCACATAGCAAGTGAATATAGTAATGAATGTAGAGAGCAAGTAATAAGAGCAATGAAAGTAGAGTAAGAAATAAGAGCAAGTAAACCAAACGCAAACACAAAGAATTTTTTACGAGGTTCGAGCACCCAGCTCTACTTCCCCGCCTTCACCAAGAAGGATTTCTAACCACTATAACTTCACAAAGAGTTACAATCACATCGGAGTACCCAACTCCACAATCTCAAGTACAAGTTCTCTCTTAGTGATCAAAAGACCACAAACTCTCTTTTGTAAAAATCTCTTCCCTTACAAGATCCTTGTAGAACAATGAGTAGGATTGAAGCTCTTGTATGTAAGTGAAAAAAGGAAAAGAAATCAGAGAGTTTTGAAAAACACTTCAGAGAATGAGAGTAAGCAATGGCCTAGAAGCTCTTGTATGCTTCATGAACCTAGAAGTTCTTGCAAAAGCTAAGCAATGGCCTCCAAATATGGTACTAACCTGAAACTTATCTTAAACAAACTTATTAGTACCAAATAACTCTTATTTGTTTTGTTATCATCAAAACTCTAAACAAATGGAGAGTGTAACCTTTTGGGCCAACAATCTCCCCCTTTTTGATGATGACAAAACAAATAGGCTATGAACGAAAAAATAGGGGAGGAGAAAACTCCCCCTCAAATTATGCTATATAAAACAAGGAAAAACAATGTAAGTTGCAAGTAATAATCCATGAAACTAAAAACCATAAACATAATGGGATATAAAATACTTGCAAAACACTTAAACTCAAATACAAGAATTCATAAACATGAAAACACATCAAAAACTAAAAACATATATAAACTCATATGGAACCAAAACCATATGAACTCATATTTCCATACATAAACTCATTCTCCCCCTTTTTGTCATACATCAAAAAGGGTTAAGAAAACATTTTTATTCAATAACACAAACATTAAGTTCACCACAAATGAAGGAAAATCTAGCAAAATCAAGTGGTTTAGTGAAAATATGGGCAAGTTGCAAATCCGTAGAAACATAATCAATATCTATATCTCCTTTCTCAAAATGATCTCTAAGAAAGTGATATCTAATCTCAATGCGCTTGGTCTTACTATGTTGATTTGCATTCTTAGTCATGTGTATAGTACTTGTATTATCACAAAATATTTTTATATGGTTATAATGCAAATAATAATCAAGGAGAGTATGTTTCATTCAAAGGACTTGTGCACAATAAGCCCCCGCGGCAACATACTCCGCCTCGGCGGTTGAGAGAGCTACGGAATTTTGTTTCCTAGAGGACCATGAAACAAGACAATTACCAAGAAATTGACATGTCCCACTAGTACTCTTTCTATCTACTCTACAACCCACATAGTCGGCATCCGAATAACTCGTCATTGAGAAATCTCCGGTTTTCGGATACCATAGACCCATTCCAATTGTGCCCTTAATATAACGAATGATGCGTTTAACCGCAATAAGATAGGACTCTTTAGGACACGATTGAAATCTAGCACAAAGACACACACTAAACATGATGTCTGGCCTACTTGTCGTCAAATACAAAAGACTACCTATCATGCTTCTATACAATTTAATATCAACATTTTTACCTTGGTCATCCTTATCAAGCTTGGTTGTAGTTGCCATGAGAGTGTTGCAAACTTTAGAGTCTTCAAGTCCGAACTTCTTTACGAGTTCCTTTGCGTACTTGGCTTGACATATGAAATTCTCATCTTGCAATTGCTTGATTTGGAGTCCAAGAAAGAAATTCAATTCACCCATGGAAGACATTTCAAACTCACATTGCATAACCTTTTCAAATTTCTTGCATAAAAACTCATTAGTAGAACCAAAAATTATATCATCCACATAAATTTGCACAATTAAAATGTCATTATCAACATGCTTAGTGAATAATGTTGTGCCTACTTTGCCTTTAATAAAATCATTTGAGATGAGAAAACTAGAAAGCCTTTCATACCAAGCTCTTGGAGCTTGTTTCAACCCATACAAAACTTTATCAAGTTTAAAAACAAAATTAGGATGAACATGATCAACAAAACCGGGAGGTTGTTCAACATAAACTTCTTCATTTATAAAACCATTCAAAAATGCACTTTTCACATCCATTTGAAAAAGTTTAAAATTTTTAAAAGATGCAAAAGTTAGTGTCATCCGTATGACTTCAAGCCGTGCTACGGGTGCAAAGGTCTCCTCAAAGTCAATTCCCTCAACTTGAGTGTAACCTTGGGCCACTAACCTAGCTTTATTCCTAATGACATTTTCGGACTCATCCTTCTTGTTTCTAAAGATCCACTTAGTACCAATTATTGGTCTATCGTGAGGCCTAGGAACAAGGTGCCAAACTTGGTTGCACTCAAATTGATTGAGTTCCTCTTGCATGGCTAGCAACCAATATGAGTCCGCCTCGGCTTCGCGAATGCTTTTGGGTTCAAAATGAGAAATGAAAGCAAAGTTACCACATAAGTCATGGAGCTTGGAGCGAGTTGTTACCCCTTTAGAGATATCACCTAAAATGAGTTCCTTGGGGTGGTTTGTAGCGTATCTCCAATCTTTAGGAAGCGGTTGAGAGCTTTCCTCTTTATCCTCTTGAACATCACTAATAGGTTCTTGCTTTTCTTCTTGAGCGGGTGAGTCCTTCAAGGATAGTCTCTCCATGTCTTTACCTAATGGGTCAATCTCTACAACATTCTCAACAAGCACATTAGATTCTTCAAATTTAACATGCATGGATTCTTCAATGGTAAGTGAAGATCTATTGAATACTCTATAAGCTTTGCTAGTAGTAGAATATCCAACAAAGATTGCTTCATAAGCCTTAGCATCAAATTTACCCAAGTTATCTTTAGTATTCAAAACAAAACACTTGCATCCAAAAATTTTGAAATATGCAACATTAGGTTTTCTAGAATGGTACATTTCAAAAAATGTTTTGGAAGAATTTTTACACAAATAAATGCGATTTGAAATATAGCATGCGTTGTTTACGGCCTCGGCCCATAAATATTGAGGGAGGTCATATTCACTTATCATAGTCCTAGCCATCTCTTGAAGTGTTCTATTTTTTCTTTCTACAACTCCATTTTGTTGTGGAGTTCTAGGACATGCATTTCATGCTTGATTCCCTTTTCATCACAATAAGTCATGAAGAGTTGGTTAACAAACTCACCACCTCTATCACTCCTTATTTTTAAAATCGAAAAACCTTTTTCTTTTTCAACCCTTTTTCGAAAAACTTTGAAATGAGAAAAAGTTTGATCTTTGTGTTCCAAAAAGAAAACCCAAGTGAAACGGGAAAAATCATCAACTAAAACAAATGCAAATCTACTACCATTTAAACTCTTAGTTTTAGTTGGTCCAAAAAAATCCATATGAATTAATTCTAATGGCCTAGTTGACATGATACCCTTGATTGGTTTGAAGGAAGACTTGGTTTGTTTTTCAAGTTGGCACGCACCACAAATGCGCTCTTTCTCAAACTTCAAGCAAGGTATACCCTTCACCAATTCCTTAGAATTAATCCTAGAAAGATGATCAAAAGATGCATGTCCTAATCTTCTATGCCAAAGCCAATAATTCTCTTCAAAAGCATTCAAGCATTTAGTAGAACAATCCATATTAAGCATGTCAATGATATAAACATTATTGTCACAAAAACCGGTGAGAATACAATCATTGGTTTTAACATCAAAAATCTTGCAAGAAGAATCATCAAAAACAACTTTAAGTCCACGGTCACAAAGTTGACTAATGCTAAGCAAATTATGTTTCAAACCATCAACAAGAACAACATTTTCTATAATAGGAGATGCACCAATTTGAATGTTACCTATACCGATGATAGTGCCTTTGGAGTCATCCCCGAAGGTGACGGTGCCACCTTCCATGTACCTTGATAGGGTTGTAAAGTTATTGATGTCCCATGTCATGTGTCTTGAACAACCACTATCAAGGTACCACCGCTCCTTACGTCTTGGAGCCTTGGTGTGTACCTACATCAAATAATTTAGGACTTGATTTTGGTACCCACATTTTCTTGGGTCCTAAAGAGTCAGTGCCATGAACCCAAATAAAATTATTTGATCTATTTACTTGGTCATAACAAAACTTAGCCAAATGTCCATTTTTACCACAATAAGTACATCTATACACTCTATCATATCTAAAAGCATAGTGAGTGTGAGACTTGTGAGCATGTGTGGATTTAGCATGAGTGTTATGTGAAGTGTGAGCATGAGGAATCTTAACATGAGAAGAGTGCTTTTTAGAAAACATTTCTTCAAGTTTCTTAGTGTTAAAAGCACAATCCTTCAAAACCTTTTCAAAATCAACAATTCTAGTTTTTAAAGAAGAAATTTCTTTTCATCAATCTTAGAAAATTTTGCTTTACATGCAACTTTGTAAGCACTAAATTCATTTTGAGTAGAAATGAGATTGGAAGAAATTTCATCTTTTTCTCTAGAGACAATAGCAAGTTGATTTTAAAGAAAAGCAACTCCCTTTTCTAATTTAGAACATTCAATCTTTTTATTATCATAGGTTTCGGAGAGTTCAACAAAAGCATGTACAATAACCTCTTTACTTAATTCATCTTCTTCATCAAGAGGTTGTGGGATTACCTTAGGTGTGTTTGCCATGAAACACATGTTCGCCGTGTCCACCTCGTCTTCGGATTCGCTTTCCGAATCCCATGTGGCTTTGTAGGCTTTCTTTTCAACCGACTTCTTTGGCTTGAAGGAGGAAGTCATCTTCTTCTTGAAATCTGGGCAATCCGCCATGATGTGTCCGGGCTTTCGGCAATTATAGCAAATAATTCTTCTCTCCTCTTTTCCTTCAAACTTTCTAAAGTTGAGCTTGTTCCTCCGGTACATCCTCTTCACGTTTCGCACAAGGAGGGAGAGCTCCTCATCTTCTTCTTCATCTTCTTCGTCGTCATCAAGAGTGGATGAAGACTTGAAAGCAATGGATTTCTTCTTTTGAGGAGCGGCATCTTCTCTTGCCTTCTTTTCCATTTCATGAGTCTTCAAGTTGCCGATGAGACTAATGAGGTCCATTTCGTCCTTGTCATTCAACTCTTTCAAGGTGGTGGCTTTTATCTCCCATGAAGAAGGAAGAGCCCGAATCACTTTTCGCACCTTTTGGTCATTGGAGATATCATCGCCTAAAGAGGAAAGAGCATTGGTGATTTTAGTAAACCTTGTAATCATGCAATCAATAGATTCATCATCAATTATTTTAAAGGATTCATATTGGGACCTCAAGAGATCTATCTTAGCTCTCTTGACTTGTGATGTCCCCTCGTGTGTGACCAACAAGTGTTGCCAAATCTCATAGGCGGATTGGCAATGAATTACCCGTGTAAGGTCATCCTCATTCAAGGCGGTTAGGAGGGAGTTTTGGGCCTTTGAGTTGCCTCATATTCTCTAAAGGTAAATTCGGTCCATGTGCTTTCATCACTATCGGGTACAACAAAGGGTTTGGTCAATGATTTAGCAACTAGGCTACCTAAAGATTGTAAGAAAATAGTCATCCTAACCTTCCAAATAGGGAAATTAAGTCCATCAAATTTAGGAGGGGTTTTGATGTTGTCGGCCATGTTTACTAGTGAATGAATGGATGAATACAAATGTTGATTAGCAAATTTTAAGGATCTCTCTAAGGATGTTAAGCCAAACCTAGAGTCCAAGCTCTGATACCAATTGAAAATCACCTAGAGGGGGGTGAATAGGTGATAATGCTAATCAATGCACAATTAAAATTTATGATGCAACAATCTTACAAAACAAGTGAATATAGTAATGAATGTAGAGAGCAAGTAATAAGAGCAATGAAAGTAGAGTAAGAAATAAGAGCAAGTAAACCAAACGCAAACACAAAGAATTTTTTACGAGGTTCGAGCACCCAGCTCTACTTCCCCCCCTTCACCCAGAAGGATTTCTAACCACTTTAACTTCACAAAGAGTTACAATCACACCGGAGTACCCAACTCCACAATCTCAAGTACAAGTTCTCTCTTGGTGATCAAAAGACCACAAACTCTCTTTTGTAAAAATCTCTTCCCTTACAAGATCCTTGTAGAACAATGAGTAGGATTGAAGCTCTTGTATGTAAGTGGAAAAAGAAAAAGAAATCAGAGAGTTTTGAAAAACACTTCAGAGAATGAGAGAGATTTTCAGCACAAAAACCAAGAAAAGAAACTCTTTTGAATGCCTTAAACTTTTGAAACTTTTGCAAAATTTTCTGGTAATAAACCTCTCCCTAAACACCCCTATTTATAGTAGAAGGCTAGGGTTTAAAGATAAAACTCACTTAAGGCTAATTAGGAAGTATTAGGATCAGTAAATATCATTTAAACCCTTTTTAGAAAGAAAAAGACAAAATTAAAACAGCTCAGAAAAATAGCCGTTACTGTTCAAACGGCTCTCTCGGTCGACCGATCGGTCGACCGACGTTCAAAAAATAAGAGCCGTTGCCGGCTCTCGGTCGACCGCTCGGTCGACCGAAAAATACAGAGAGCAACGACTTACAGTCAGGCAGGTTTCGGTCGGCCGTGCGGTCGACCGTGAAACGTGCACACGGATACGCACCTGCTGCCAGAACTACAGTCGACTGGGACGGTCGACCGACTTGACCTGACACAGGGTCGGTCGGCCGGTCGGTCGACCGGCTCAGGTCAAAAGTCAAAACAGAAACAGAATTTTTAAGGGAATTTAAAATTAAACAAAGTAGTTTTGAATAGAGATATATATAAAACATAAAAATGAGTTTGTAGCCAGAAGATTGTATACAAAAATATTTTGTACATATTATAGGAAATATTTTTGGAAATATGATGTGCGCAAAAACGTGTGTGATAGAGCTTCAAACCTATTCACTATTCTTTAACAAAACTATAAAACTAAAAACAAATCTAATGAATTATCTTGAGCAATCTTGAAGTCTTGAGCCATGCAATGCCTTGCTAGAGCCTTCTCTTCTATGTTTCTTCCTTGATGTGCAAAAACGCCTTCTTTGCTTCATGAACCTAGAAATTCTTGCAAAAGCTAAGCAATGGCCTCCAAATATGGTACTAACCTGAAACTTATCTTAGACAAACTTATTAGTACCAAATAGCTCTTATTTGTTTTGTTATCATCAAAACTCTAAACAAATGGAGAGTGTAACCTTTTGGGCCAACAGATGGTAGATTAAGAAGATGGAAAATAGATTATATACAAGATTTTGAATTGGGTGCTGTTGGTGTTGGTGATCTAAACTAAAGAAATAAAATAAAAGAAAAATAACCTAAAAATTACTTAGCTCTTCAGTGCTCATATACCTTGGATTCATTGCGACGACTTACCTTGTCTTTGAAGGCAATCAAGCATGACGTATAGGATCTTCCCCATTCACGATCTACACTACGAATAAAAGGGTAAACTAATAAAGAATGGTTATTCATCACCATAGGCCATCAAGGGCACTTGCAAGGAGAAGGCAACTTCGAGGCTATTGAATTCACTTGGATTACAAATACATCAGAGGAAAATAAACGAAAATAAGAGTAAAGAATAAACAGAAACTTCGATTCGATTCTTATAACAATGGAAGAAAAGACTTACTTACATCGATGTCACCTCAGTACAAGCTTGATCTCCTTCCTCCATGAAACTCGTCTCTCCTCTCAGTTACATAAAGAAAAATTAAAAAATACATAAAAGAAAACTAAAAAAAACCTAAGTTACAAACTACAAATTAGAGAAAAAATCTAAAGAAAAACCCTAAGCTCGTTTCTGCATGCCCCTCTCTGTTGCTCTGCAGGGGTATTTATAGGAGATAGAAGAAGTAGAGTCCCGATACAACTCTCCCACAAAACTGGACGTCAACCTCATCCAAGCCGCGTTTCCGCGGCTGTAGCTTAGCTTCTGGCTACGCGCTTTCGCGCGTGGCCTCCTCTGGTCCATCCATCTGGGTATATCCTTCTGGATTTTGCATACCGACTCTTTATTTTAAAAATTCGGGATAACTTGGGAAGCAAGTTACCCTAAATCCAAATCTTTTAAAATGAATTTTTATCTTTGCACTCTTCTCCTTTTATCTTTAGTCTTGTCCTGCAAGCAACTAGAATTGAGTAGAAGTCCATCCTTTTCCTCTTCTTTTAGAAATTAGGAGTTCTTTCTTATCCTTCCTTTTCTCACTTAGATTTTAAATAAAGAGTTTAAAAATCTAAGTTTAGATTAGGTTAGATAATAAGAAACTTCTAAATTACTACAACTTTTGCACATGGGCTTGCACATGGGCTTTTGGGCTTCTGGGCTTCATTTAGGCTTTATTCTTTTATTTAAATAATTACTCAAGGCCTGCACACATTAAATAACAAAATATTAGTAATAGTGCATAATTAAAAGAATAAATAGGGAAATATGATAGTAAATATGATGATAAATATGCACTTTTTACTACCTATCACACCCCCACACTTATCTTTTTGCTCGTCCTCGAGTAAAAATCAAAAAGAATAAGAGAAGAAAAACTAATCTATCCTAACTCACTTTCGTAGGCATCACGATTGCACTTAGCATGTACAACAAGCCGTTAAACCTCTAGGTTACCCTAGAGGACGAGTGTTGTCTCGTGAGGTTTTCAGCGGATTACACCCACAAAATCCATAAAAAGGAAAATATTTGAAATATGTTTGAAGAGACTAAGTAGTCTATAAGTTTTAGGATTATCATTTTTATTCCTTCTTAAACTTAGTCTTTATATAATAAATTGTTATCTATTTTAGGTAAGAATCAAAATTGAATTTTTGTATAGTCTTTTTCGTTACCAAAAGTCATATGCATCCTTGTGAATCTTTACTAGGAATTCTTTAACTTGGACTCTCATGCCTCTTTATTATTATTTTCTCTTTTTTATTTTTTTTTATATGTATAACTCATCTAATTTTCTTTTGTGTAAGCATGAAGGCTTCTTGAGGCCCTCATACCTAACTAATTGACTATTAGATGTGTTAGTATAAATATAAGTAATATTTCTTAGTTTTCTTATTCTAATCACCCATGTAGCGAACTTAAAGTCGGTGGCTCCCAAACCGGTCGGTTTTAGGGCATCGGGTGAGAAAACACCCCACGGACTTAAGGATTCGAGTGAACTAGGCCACAAAACTAAGGACTTTATTTATAAAATCACCTTTAGGCGTGAATACTGATGCTTCTTGAGGCACATGTATCCAGCTTAATTAGTGAATTTCTTCCTTTCTTTTTTTTGAAATTTTTTTTAAGTATTATTTTTTAATAGGGCACAAGAGTCTTTGTCTTAGAATCCTAGATGTGTAAGTGTATTAGGTATGCATATTTCATTAAGGTAAAAATCAAGACTAATTACTTATTCAATTTTTCCTACTATACCTAAAAATTTAACAATTTATTTATTTTGACCAAGTTTTTAGAAATCCTAATCATGATTTTCCTAATTCTTAAGACTAACTTAGATTTCTTTCAAAAGATAAGTCAAAATATTGTTCTCTTTTCAAAAAAAAAAATTTTTTTTTTTTGTATCTTTGTTAGTATCTACCTATCTACCTATGTTAGCATGTTAGTAATCCTCCCCCCATACCTATCTCATGCATTGTCCTCAATGTATGAATGAATGCATTTATGCATGAAAAAAGAAGAAAGGGGAGGAAAATATTACCTTAAGGTGGTGGTTTCGGTGGTGGTCTGATTGGGTCAAGCGTTGCTACCCAATTAAGATAATGTGGTAGTTCACGGAACCTACCTTTATTGACCTCTTTTCTATTTACATGTTTACAGTCCCCAGTATGAATAGGATCATGGAAGATCCTATCGTGAAACTTACTTCCTTTACATGACCAGTCCTGAAAAATCATCACAGAGTCATCATGGTCTATACCTATGTCTAACAAAAGAATGTGACTTGGTAGAATAGTTGACTTGGACTCAAGAATGATAGGTTCAGGAACCAATACAAACTCGGAAAAATTGACGTGGGGTTCGAGAGTTAGTTTTGGTTCAAGCGTTGAGTCCAAGTCCAAGAATTGATATTCACATTCTTTTCCCATCAATGGAATGTGACTATCCAAAATTGGTGATTCAATTTCAAAATCTATGGGTACGGGAATAAATGGCTCAGAAAATTGGTCCAAATTGGGTGAGAATACCGGAGTCAACATAGATTCGAAGATGGAAACTGAATCGCAAAGTTGGGGATCGGGTTCACATTCACAATCTAATTCAATCTCATTGAAATTAAAACTAGCCAATTTGTCCAAGGATTGGGATTGATCAAGTTCATATTGATGTGATGAAATTGAATTTTGATCAAGGTCTTCTAGACATAATGATTCTTGGTTCCTATCAACTTGGTTGGTTAGTTCAAGAATGTTTGAAAGTCTAAAAATTTGGTCATTCATTAAACCTTGCAAACGATCCACTTTTTCTTCTAACCCATCGAATGGATCATTTGAGGACTGAAACATTGGTGGTGTGGTAAAAAAAATATCTGAAGAGAATGGTTGAAAAGATGGTTGACAATAGGCTCAGGGGTGTTGTATCTCCATTGACTCTGTGAAGAGTAGTGATGATTATTTCAGTCTTGTTCATAGTATTGGGACCGGGGCATGTAATGATTCGAATAAGACCAATCTGGCACACTAGGTTGGTTAAAGTTATGATATGCCGGTTGGTAATATCAAAAAAAGGTTGATGTGTAATATGGATTGTCATTATACTTTGAAAAATTGTTATTATAAGCCATATCACACAATAAAACACAAACAAAGAAAAAGAAAACAAACAAATACGCAAACAGAAAGAAAAAAATTCTAACCTAAGTTAGGGCAGCCTTATGACCTAGACGACTCCTAACTGGTTAGACTGTCCACGGGAGGTATAACGCAGACTTGGACCACAAGCTAATCAGCCAGGTCAGGGCAAGATTGGTAGGAGGTTATCCGTCAAAGACGTTCCTTAATTAAGTAACCACCAACCTTCGGGCTTTCGGCCCTTAATCCCTTTCCTAGACACTGATT